>PVKA01032929.1:0-16091 GCA_004027165.1 Ctenomys sociabilis | reverse complement strand
TTTCTAGAATATAAAGAATCCTTGACTCTAGCTGTTCTATGACTACACTCTGACATTATTTCTCACTTTTTATAAGAGTTGGATCATTTTGGAATCAGGTCTTATTGAGTAGGTTCTGATTTCCTACCTGAGTTCTGATAACTCTCTTTCCCAAGGAACTTCAACCTCTAAATTTTTCTGCCAATATGGCATCCTAGCAGACTCATATCTCCACTGGGAAATTAAGTATTTACTTACTTGATGCTATGCACCAAAATTGCCCCCCAGATGCCCCTATCCCCATGCTTGACTTCCTGAATTGAATGCAACAGGATTCATTCTTCCTAGTAGTGAAAGAGATGATAGAGCACATAGAGAGAGAGAGAGAGAGAAGACATTCCTGGGCATCATTAAGGTCTAAATCACTTCTTGGCTTATTGCTAGCATTTCTAATTCATTGACTAAATGTTTTCTTGGACTTAGAAGTGGGAGGAGCAGTATTATGGTTTAAATATAGAATCTCTCTTACATGTGGAAGGCACATGGGGACACTATACTAATCAGTTCATGATGAGTTCGAGGTGGGGCCTGGTACGAAGAGGTGGGTCAACGGAGACCCAGAGCAGAGGTGGGGTATCCATCCTTGGCTCCTGCATCTCCCTCTGCTCCCTGGCTGCCGTGATGTGGGCAGCTTTCCTCCACCAGACCCTTCACATACTGTTTCTGCCCGTGGATCGCATGTGATCCAAAACAAACTCTCTTCCCCTAAATTGTGTGTATTGGATATTGTGTCTAGGCAAGACAGTAGCTAGGACAAACAAGAAGGAACTACACTGAATTGCAGTTGTATTACCACTGGGTATAAGTCCCCTCTAAGACCAAATACTTCAGAAACTTCCATTTCATGAGATGTACATTGCATCTTATGAGAAGTCGGAAGATTCTCACATTTTAAGCAATTGTGCAGCATATTGATGCTAATGCAACAGAATAATGTAACAGTTCATGCTTTTTTCCCTCCATTTATGTATTTGGTACAGGCTCTCACTATGCAGCCTGGACTCATAGTGATCCCCTCATTTTCAGCGTCCCAGTGCTGGGATTGCAGGCATGTGCCACCACTCCCAGACTTGGCCCTTGGCTCAGCGTGCCTTGGGGGTGGATCTGGCATGGCATGTGGGACTGGGGATTGAACCTGTGCTTGCCAAAGCAGGTGCTTAGTCTGCTGTGCTAGCCAGCCCTAAGCTTTGCTTTTTGCTGACATTGATACTTACTCTCCTTTTAAATATAATGAAATAATCATTTAATTACTCCCTGATAATATGGTTTATAGGAAAATGTTGAAAATTACACAAACCATTTTTTATAAATTAGTAGTGTTTTATAACTACAAATGATGTGATTTTTAATTTTGGTATGTACCTTTTATACATTATTTCATTCAATATTTTATTTTAGCTAATATGATTGAAGCATTCAGTGTGGAAGTAGAAAACATGTATCTTAAATTTCTGTTTTCAGAATTAGTGAAGAACACATGACAGGAAATACAATTTGGTGAATGTTGACATATGTGTAATTTCATAATATAATACCTACAATCATGATTATCTTTTTGTTTCTAGGAGGTTCTTCATGCATTTGCTAATATCTGATTCTTGTCTTTCATTTCTATTTCTAGGTAGCTAGTAATTAGTTTTCTTCATTGAACTGAGCTTTAACTTTCTAGAATTCTACATAAAGAGAAATGTGCATTATATACTTCTGAGGTGTTTGTGAAGGTCTGATGAATTCTTTCAAGATTCACCCCTGGTTGTGTCTGTACAGATAGCTGACTTTTTTTTGCTAAATGGCTATATTGCAATTTGCTTATGTATCCATTTGATGAACATTTAGGTAAAATGTTTCTAATTTCAGACTATGTATTATCAAAAAACTGCTTTAAATGACTAAGTCTTTGTGTGAATTTAAGATTTTAATATCTCTTACATAAACATCTAAAATTGAAGTGATCTGATTATTAAGTAGTCTCATGTGTAACATATTAGGAAACTGGAAAACTTTCTAAGTGTAAAGTGGCTCTACCAATTTATATTTCTACCAGGAGTACATGAAAGTATAGTTTTACTACAACTTCTCCAATTTTGATATGGTGAGTTTTATAATTTTATGTATTTTGTGATTTGTCTTTTTTATTAATTTTATCGAGAAACAAATAGCAATGAGACAGTTTCAAAACTGATTAGTAGGACAGTTTCAGTAATTAATACATTGCATATTGTTGTCTTCATAGTGGTTATTCATAGCACAAGATGCGGACATGATATTCAGTCCAAATACTATTAGTACTAATCTCTTCTCATTGAATTAAGAGAAAGTAGCTGTATATCTATCCTAATTATTTTGAATATACAGATACAAAATGTTCATTCACTTGTGTTCACTTTTTATTTAGTTTTCTCAGAGATAGGTATTGCATTGCCATTTAAATAGTGTAGGTGAGTTAATTCAGCAAAATCATCCAAAATAGTTCAGTAGTCCATAACAGTAGTGAGTTATCTGTAGGACTGGCAATGCCAGAAGCTGTCAACTTGAGCCTTTTATGGCTCAGTGTATCAATATGGCTTTACTTTTTTTTTTTTTTCCGAACCAGGGATTTAACTCAGACTCTTGCACTTGCCAGGGGAGCATTTATTCTACTGAGCCAACTCCCTGGCTCATTCTTATGCTTTTCTGTTGGATGCTTAAGACCAACATAAAGCAAGACCTATATAACAAGAAATGTAACTTCTGTATCTGACAAGGCCAGTCATATCTCCAAAGGATTTAGCCTGAAACCCTGCACCACAGTTGGTAGATCCTTTGTAGGTGTCAGCCATGTGGATGAGTCACTGCCATTGCTTGACCAATTTGCTCTCTGTGAAAGCCTTAGAGAATGTTTCTCTCCGTGTGACTCTCCTTAGGCACACTCTACATCATCAGTCACTTTCCTATGTGGCCCCATAATCTCCTGGATCAGAAAATTTGGGACAGGATGTTACAGTACAGGATCTCTTATATCCTAAGTCCTCAGTGACCTTGAAAGGCTAGGGACACCTTGCAGCCCTTCTTTCTCTCTAATTTTTGATCTGCAAACTTAAGTTGTTAGTCGTCCAACAGAGAAGCTTAATGATATTATTACCCTAAAATAACGGCAGTTGAGCTTAACCTCATGATCTCTCTGAATATCAAAAATCTTAGATATAACATGGAACAGGTATTTTCCATCCAGTATTGATATGTCCAACTTTAAATCCCTACAGAATGTGAAGAAAAAATATTTAAAAAATGGGAATGAACAATTACATTTTTTACACAGAAATTTATAAATGTAACCATATGCAACATTGTAGCAGAATAGTCCTATGATATGTTTTATCTTGTTTTCATTTATTACTCTTTCTTTAAACATTTATTTGAAGGACAGTACAGCAGTTATTGATATGACATGACAGGCAGTACATATTTAGAAGACCAGAATGACGGGCATTCCAAACATGACCCTAGTACTACACATTGCTGTCTTCAGTGCAGTTGCTCAGTTCACAGGTATCAGCATATATAGCTAGTTAGGGTGAGAATCCTTCCAATTAGTACTAGTTTCAAAAGCCTACTGAAGATTCTCAGGATCATTGTCTTAATTATCTTGTGCATATAAATGTGTGGTTTTGCCCCTGTCATGTTTCCTAGCTCTTCTCCTTGCACTCTCTTTGTTGTCTATTCCTGTAGTTCTTCCTTTCCTTTTAATTGTGTAATACCTTTCTCTTTTTATTTCAACTTTTGAGTTCTTACACTAGGGAAACTATCCAATATTGATATTTACACATGTGGGTCTGGTTTATTTCACTTATGAATATATATCAAGTAAAATCCATTTAAATATCAAAGCTTCGAGTTTATTATTCTTTATGGCTGACTAATACCCCATTGTATAAAAATACCACATCTTTTTCATTCATGCCTCAGGTGACAGGAATTTTGTTTTTTTCCCAAGATTTAGCTATCATGAATTGTGGTGCTATAAACGTAAGTGCACATATAGCACTATGATACAATGTTTTCAGTTCCTCTGGGAAAATTCCCAGTAGTTGTATTCCATCCTTTCACTTTCAGCCTATGAATTTCTTTAAGAGTTAAATGTGTTTCTTGTATGTAACATATTGTTGGATTTTGTTTCCTAGTCTACTGTGCCAGTGTATTTCTTTTGATTCATGAATTGAGTCCTTTCACAATGGTGATTATAATTGAGATTGACATGTTATTTACCTGCTGTTGCTTACTCCTTTTTGTCCTGTGTTTAATCGTTTGCCCTATTTAGTGGGTCCCTTCTGTTCTCATTCATGGAGTTCTGGTCATTTTGGTCCCTCTCTGGAACATCTTTTAGTAGTCTGTGTAGGGTTGGCTTTGTTGGCATGAAGTTCTTTAGTTTTTCTTCGTCATGGAAGTATTTCACTTTTCCATCAAACTTGAGAGTTTTTCAGGATATAGTAGTCTGGGCTGGAATGTGTTTTCATAGAGGACTTGAAGAACTCTGCTCCATGCTCTTCTTGCCTTCACAGTTTGTGCAGAGAAGTCTGCCATTATTCTGATGGATTTTCCTTTAAACATGATTTATTTCTTTTCTCTAGTGGCTTTCAGTATATTGTTCTTGTGCTGGATTTCTGGGATCTTCAGTATTATATGTCTCAGTGCATTTTTAATTGGATTGAAGTTGTTTGGAGTTCTTTATGCTTCGGTTTCCTGAATGTTGAATTGTTTCCTCATATTTGGGAAGTTTTCTGCTATTACTTCTGCCCATATTCTTTTTGTATCATTTGTATTTACTCCTTCTGTCTCACTGATGCCTATGAGTCTCTCATTCATTTTTGCATTATTTTTCAGGTGATGAATTATTTTTTCCTGCATCCTAGTTGTTTTTAAGAGATCTTTTCTTACCTTTTCACTAGCTGCAATGGCATCTTCAAGGTCTGAAACTCTATTTTCACTTTCACTCAAATGGTTTTGCTAGCTTGTGATTGAGGTATTAAGTTCTTTTATGTCTCTTTGACTCTGCTTCATGTTATCTATTTCTTTCCTGTATTGCTCATTGAAGGATTCCATTGTTTTTCTAATCTCTATTTTTTTAATCAGTGTCTTGAGAAGCAGTTATTAATTCTTTCATTACATTTATTCTTTCTTTTTTTACTTCAGAGATTATTTCTGATGTGATTCCTTATATATGTTTCTACATTTGATCTTTATTTCAGACACTATTAATTCAGAGATTTCTTTTTTTTATTTCAGAGGTTATTCTGATCTGAGTTCTTCTATACCTTTCTGAAGTTCTTTCTTTCCTTCAGATGCTATTAATTCAGACATTTCAGCTGTGGGATTCCCAATTTCTTCTGTGCTAGTGTCTTTTGCACTTTCTCTGTGTGGGCTTGGGACCTTCAGGTTGCATTTTGGTCCTTTGTCGTTTTGTATAGCAGTGTCCTATGACCTTCGCTGGAGAGTTTTGGTCAGTGATAACCTTATCACCTACTGAAATTTGGGTGCAGATCTACTAAAATTGAGTTCATTCAGTTGTATCTGGCTTGGGTCTGGCTGCTATGCTCGGCGTCTTCCTGCTGCAGCCCTTGGAAGTGAACTTGCAGCCCTGTTGTGCTCCTCTGGCAAGATGTTCTGCTCTTGGATTAGCTGGGTGGTTGTGGCCCCTAGCCTCTCTGCAGGGACTTCAGCTTCAGATTTTCACCCCAGTTCTGTACACAAAGCCTAGGCTGTGTTGAAAGGGAACTAGCAGCTAAAAGGGAGCTCGGAAGCTCTCCCACACACTTGCAGGGCCTGAGCTTGGACTGCATCTAGAAGAGTTCCGAGAGAACTGTGGAAGTTCTCACTCACACGCTGGGCCTGGGCTGGCTCTGGAGAGTTTCAGAAGGGTCCCTAGAGCATGGTTGAATGTCTCCCTCACATGCTGGGCTTGGGCTGGGTACAGAAGGTTCCAGGAGGTACAGGGGAGCTGTAGTGATATCTCATTTTTTTAAAAAAAATTAATCATTTATTTATTTATTTAAGTCTCACTATGCAGCTCAGACTTGTAGTGATCCTCCTGTATCAGCCTCCCCAGTTCAGGGGTTACAGGTGTGTGCTACCATGCCTGGCTCAGCATAGACCCTCATGACATGTGATATCAGGAATTGAACTAAGTGCTTTCCAGATAGGCACTTAGATCCTCAGGCTATTTCCCAAGCCCATCATCCTGGTTGCAACTTACATTTACCCAATGACAAATGGTATGGAGAGCTTATTTATGTGCTTATTTGCCTCAGCATATCTTCCTTGACTGTCTTTGAGAAATACACACAAAATAAAAAAGTCTGAGAAACTCCTCATACAATGAATTACTGCCACTGATGTACACTGTTGCGAAATGCTAGCCAACCTCTTGTTGACATCCTGTCTAGCCGTGTAAGTGAGTATTTCCATATGGTTTCAAATGGCTTTAAATCCATTGGTTCAACAGGTAAGGGCATAATTGAACTCCAGTTCTTTTTGCACTTCATCAGACTAATACTTTCCACGAGAAATCAGAGTATATCATAGAGTATGTCATTTGCCCTTCAATATTTGATGAGTTCTTCCTATAGTACAAGCACTATTTGCCCTCAGCTATACTGATGGGTAAGACACTGTCCTCATTGGACTAAGAATATAAAAGGAGAAACTCAATGAATTATGCTGCCTCCTAAATCTAAAGTAGCATCTTTAAGGAAATAAAAGAAGACTAGAAAACAAATAAACATTGCAGAATCAAAATGCTTTTATATCACAGGGATATAATAAGACAAACAGAAATAAGTCATTCTGACTTCATGTCATGAAGCCTTTAAACTTATGTGCATTTATTATCACTATCATGGGAAATAGCAAAATGTCAGATTAACAGCATCTAAAATACACTGACAATTATATCATGTATGAATCACATTCACTCAGACACTGTGTCAGCTTTCCTATTGCTGGTACAAAAAGACTTGAGACAACTGAAAAGAAAAGTTTATTTGGCATGTGGTTTCAGAGGGTTCACTCCATGGTCAATTGTCTTCCAGAAAGAACCATCATGGCAGAAGGGCTTGTTGAGAAAACTCTGCCCACATCATGGCTGTGAGGAAGCAGAGCACAGGGGGAGAGCACCAGAGCAGAAGAGTCCAGGTAAAGACATAGTCTCCAGTGTCACACTTTCGTGACCCACCAAGACACTCCAAAAAGTGTGCTTTATTAATCTTCTAGTGGCTTTCAAACCAATAAAATTGACAACTAAACTTTATTGTCATAGCATGTAAGGGATACCACATACAGCCTCATTTATTTCTCTACAATTCATTAATTCTGAACTTGTAAACCTATTTTGTAGATGAGGAACTCAAGTGATAATGGCTTAACAATGAAGAAATTTCTCTAAGATTTATCACCTAGCAAGTGACAGAAATTGGATTAAATCTAGATGCAAACTCAGACTCCATAGCACTTTGTGCCCATCTTTTGTTGGTATTCCCCCAAAATTCTTGCATATGACCCTTCCATAGATATAGAAACAATTTATGTTCAGTGCTGACTTTTTGTCTTTGTACTGAATAAGATCTTAAGAGTAAGAGTGAGCTGGTTATAACAACAGAACAAGAGATCCATACAATAGCAAAAACCAAACAAACAAACAATAAAAAAGCACTGGCAAATTTATTTTCATACATTATATCAAAAAATTTTCTAGAAATGAAATGGTGCCACTAAAATGGGACTTTAGTTTTCAAAACCCATTTTCAGACTTAGAGCTCACACATATACTGTGTTGATTGAATTGTAAAGTGGTGACAGAATTCATCCTGCCAAAGCTGCCATGTAAAGAGTTTCCATTGGTTTTTTTTTTTTTATTTTTTTTATTTTCAGGTGCAGCAAGTGACCTAGATGAATAGGTATTGAAAGTCTTCAGGGCTGCAAAATCTACTCAGAATGCTTGGGGAAATATCATTGAGGAAATTGCTAGTAGGTAGGGCTCCAGGTATTATTCAGCTATAAATCAGGATAAATTTGAGACTTTTGTAGGCAAATGGATAAAACTAGAGAACATACTCTCAAGTGAAATAAATCAGACCCACATGTACAAACATCATATTGTCTCCTTAGTGTGAGAACTTGAAAGAGAAAAATGGAACCTGAAGGACACAGTAGATACTGGGAAAAGGGAATGAACTTATTCAAAAGGAAAGAGTTAGGAAGGCAGGAGGGGGAGTAGGGGAAAGAGATTTATCTATGCATGTAAGCAGGATGTTTTCAGCAACGGTATTGTGAATTTCTTCTGGTCTATGGAAAGAAGCAGTTAATGCTTTAATTTGTTTCATCTCCATTTTTAAATTGTTTGCACTTTTTTGCTTCTTAATTTCTCATTAATTTTTTTCTTTCTGCTTTCAATTTTACATACAAATAACTGGTTGGAAGACCACACTGTGAATTACAACAAATACTGTGAAATTTTTATTACTTTGTCAAGTGAAATTATGTATCACTTGTAATTTTTTGTTTTACTTCTAATTTCTACTCTCTTTAAAAGAAAATTTAAAAATGTTTTTTAAAATGAGGTATAATTGCCAGTCCTATGGAAAACCCACTACTATTATGGACTACTGGACTATATTGGAATATTTTGCTGAATTCACACACCTACAATATTTAAATGACAATGAAACACCCTTTGCTGACAAAACAACAAAAAAGAGGATACAAATGAATGACCGTTTTGTATTGGTATATTCAAAATACTTAGGATAGATATAAGGCTACTTTCTCTTAATTCAATAAATAGAAAGATTTGTTCTAATAGTGTTTGTGGACTGGATATCATGCCTGCATCTTGTACAATGAATAACCACTAAGAAGACAACAATATGCAATGTATTAATTATTGAAACTGTCCTACCAATAGGTTTTGAATCTGTCTCATTGCTATTTGTTTCTCAATAAAATTATCTTTTTAAAAAATGAGGTATAGCTTGGCCTACAGCATAGTGCATTGGCCTGTGAGAACAGTGTTCATTTCTGCACCTTGTTATGGAGAAAGCAACTGTGGCATGTTATTGTGACCCACAGTGTTCTCTCCAATGAGATCTGCAGTGTCCTAAGAATGGTCCTCACCTTGCAAGGTAAAGCTTATGATGAACTGAAATGGGCACGGAGAGGTCTTTTCCTCAGATCATCCCTGTGGAATGCTATTTCAACTCAGTCAACAAAAAATTCACTCCCACTTTGAATTCTGTGCCTTGGATGATGTGTTCTTTTGCTCTGCAGATAGAGGGTGTTTGCATGGGCCCTGAACTGGGTTAGGAAGTGATAACACAGATCAGATGAAAGACTGTCCAGAACTAGAAACCCCCAAGTGAGTTTTGACTCTTGTATTCTGGCTTTCTAGATTCAGAGCAAAATATGATGCACAGTGAAACCTGACCTGCTCACTTATGGGGCTCGACTCCACTGGAGTGGGCCTCTGTGGAATCCAGCTGTAGCCTTTCAGTTCTCGGAACTGTGCCGCTGTCTCTCATGCTGCAGCTCCTTCTTACTTCTGTAGTGGACTTGCTTCCCTCCTTGACTTGGTCCACTCTTACTCAGCTTCAGGATTCCCTGAAGCATCCTCATTCTCCATGCTAAATTGATCCTCACTGCTATCCATTCTCATGGCTTTGTCTGTCCAGACTTTTGTGTCATTCTTTTGTTCCTACCAACCATTGCTCTTTCTACTTCTTACCCACCTTCCCTCAATGAAATTATTATTATGCTCATTATGTATTTTCTAGTCACCCATCCAATTCTGAATAGCTAGGCCACAATGTAACTCATCTGACATTGGCACACTCAAACGCTTGTGATGACCTTTGAGGATGATTTTTTTTGACTGGCTCAGCCTGCCTTAAGGGTTGGTCTGGGAAAGAAGGTGGAGGTGGGGATTGAACTGCGGTATCCAGTGCCTGATGGCATTTGCATGAGCAGGTGCTTAAACAACTGAGCAAACCGGCAGGCCCCCTTGAGATGACCTCTCATTGACTGTCAAATGAATAAAATCTGAACTATACTATAGCATTGTGCTCAAGATGTTTTACAGCACGACATGAGGGGTTTTATTGTTATGAAATGTATCTACGAAGTACCCCGGGAATCCATCAGTGGACAATGAAGATTCCTGTCCTTCACTGGCTGTGGATGAATAACAAGTAATTTCTCAAATACAGTAGAAAGAAGTACATACTGTGGTAAGGAAAAGTCAAGAGATGAAGCGAAATATTAAGAGGCTGAGGGACATTGGTAGTTTGACATAGGACAGTCAGTGTGGGCCTTGTTGGGGTGATGTTTGAGCAAAAATTGACACCATGAAGAGAGTTTGCTGATTTCCTTTGATCCCAGGCAGAGGGCTCAGGCATGGCTGGCACTCTGAGGAAGGAGAATGCCCAGTGTATTTAAGCAACACAAACTTAGAGGAAGCAAGTGATACAGTGTGACTCAAGTATTTTTATTTTTTAATTTTATTTATTTGACACAGGATCTTGCTTCACATTTCAGTAGTGATCTTCCTGTCTCACCCTCCCCACAGTTGTGATTACAGGTGTGCACCACCATGCCTGGCTTCAGGGCTGGTACTGCATGCAGTAAGGGGTATCAAACTTGGGTCCTTGCACTTGCCAGGCAGGTGCTTAGACCACTGAGCTATCTCTCCAGCCCTGACAACTTTTAAATGTGTTCTTCTAACTTTCCTGTAGAGTTTTCCTATAGATGTTAAGAGAACTATCCTAAGACAAGGAAGGATTAACTGAGAGGACACTGTAGCAATCAAGATGGTTTAGACTACAGTGGTAGCTGTGGAAGTGGTTCCTATGGTTGTTTGTTCCTGTTTGTCATGTACACTGACAGACCAAATTGTTTTTGGAAAACTTTAGGCAAATCAGTGTGAAATGGCAGATGGAAGGGAGGCTCTAGATAAAGAGACTAGAAGTAGAGTAGAAATCCAGATAAACTCAGAGTAGATGAGGTATCCTGCAATTTATTTATTTATTTATTTATTTATTTATTTATTTATTTATTTATTTATTTATGGGGGGCATGTCCCAGGAGTGTGAGGCAGTGGATGGAGGAAAGCATTATCAGACACCATTAAGGCACCAGCTGAGGTTCCTGGACATGAAAATAGGGTGACTTAGCATGGCTAGGGGCTTAACCAAGTTCAACTACTACAAGGATATGGCATGGAGTAGGTGGGGATTGACAGCACGTGCAAAGGACTGGAAAATGTCAGAGGTCTTCAGAGTTCTGGGGTTTTAGTTAGGAAGCAGTTGGTGATAGAGGTCCTTAGTCTGGTGATGCAGTCAGGGCTTGGGAAACATATGTGGGACTGGCCAACTGTCACAAACTGACTGCAGGCAAGGTCATCTGGGAATAAAATAGAAAGTAGATAAAGGGAAAACAGACACAGAGCAGGGAACTCCAATGTTTCAGAAGTGGGCTGAGAAGATAGAGACTGAAAAACTCTTAGAATATACAACATATAAGAGAAAGGAGAGTATGCTTTAAAATTCAAAATCAAAATGTAGAGAGGAAGGGATGAATAACAGAGCTAAAACTCTCAGAACGATCAGTGGAATGAGAACTGAAAATGAGAATATGGAGGTCTGTGTTGGAACGTTTGGTCAGAGTAGAGACTGCTGTGATGGGGTGAGGAGCTGACGATGCAGGAACTGTGCACAACCCACCTCCAATGGCCTTTCCAGAACTTAGGTGAGGAAGGGAAGAAGGCAAATAGAGAGTTGATTCTGAAAAGAAATAAGGGAATAAGAAGGGAGAGAGTTTTAAAGGAAAAAGCATGAAAATTTGGTAGAAGTAAATAGGAGATGGATTAAAGGAAGGGAAGATTGAGTTGATCAATCATGTGTATTTTGGAGCTTGATTTTATAATATTTGCAAATATTGTGTGTGTGTGTGTGTGTGTGTGTGTGCGTGTGTTAGGCCCACAAGAAATGTCTAATAGACATGCTGGCTAAATGAAGGAAATAATGTCTGGGATATCATCCAGCTCAGAGAGAAGAAAGTCATTCTTCCACTCAGAAGGGCTCCATTTCCCTTCAGGATGTACTTGTCTATCTAGCCATTTTCTACCTGTCCATGTTTAGTAGCCCATACCCAAGGATGCCACATGCTTACCAAAACCTATCCTGTCCTTGCCTTCTCTTTGTACTTCAGTGGTATGGTCTTACCTCTATAAATCAGGACCTTTCACCTCCTCAAACGTTAAAAGTTATCGTGAGTGTCACCTGCATCATACAGTCTACTTTTCTGATGGGCAAAATTCACTACAGCCTGAGAATAAGCTCCAAGCCATTACAATCTCATGTCTTATGCCTTGTGTAGCACTAAGCAAACTCACTGCTGTCATGCTGTGTGCTCCTTGAATTCCTTTCCCTGAGTTGTGAACAGGACTTGGATCTGCTGGATCCAAGCTCCTAGGAAAGTGCTGGAGGCATAGTGGGCACTAAAAGACTATTTACTGAATGAATTAATGAGAGAATCATTGGATATTGGTTTTACAGGTCTAGGTAAATTTTAAGATGCTCAATAAAAGTCACCTAGTGGTTCATCTTAAGGTCAGAGCCCAGAACAATAAGAAATACGTTCCCTCAATATGAAAGGATTTTGATGCTGTGTTGTAACATAAACACATTGACAGAACAAAGTGATAGTTCCAATAACTCTCAGAAACAGAATGATAACAGACAAACTAAAATTTGAAATTGTTATAAATATATTTACTAACAAAAAGTTGCTTGTGCTACTGTTGCCTAACACCAAGACAACTTTATCTGAAGTACAAGATGTACTGGCTTCAGTCAAATCCACATTGCTCTGTATTTACTTAAAAATATAAAAGCTGAAGGCACCTCCAGATAGGGTTTTCAGCTATGGCAGCTTGATCTTGCTGCTCCACTAGGTATAATTTGTTACCCAGTTAACAGCTTTTTCTAGTGTGCCTTCCATATTAACCAGAACGTCTGGTTTAAATGTTTGCCGCTTTGTGCCTTAAGTGAGTTGGAATTTTTCTCCCTGGCTCTAGAAAATGAACTATGCCAGATGTAAGTCCTTCACAGGCAGTCTGTTATTCTTTCATGTGGTTGATTTATGAAGTCAGGCAGAAGAATTTTGGTGAATAAGACACAAAGAAAGTATCTTCTCACTGTTAGTGAGGATTTGAGAACAAGGCTTGTTTTTTTCCATCCTTTGGACATGTGTGAAGATGGCATGCTTGGGGCTGTGATGGTCATATTGTGACCAGGAAGTGACAAGCCTGAAAAGAAAATCCAATGTTAAGAGAACAGTGGAGGATAAAAATGAAAAGAATTGAGTCCTTGGTGGTGGTGGTGGGATTGAGCTACTGAATTAATCAATCAAAACTGCTCCCAAGGGCCTGCCAAATAGCTCAGCTTATTAAAGTGCCTGCAAGCAGGCTAAAGGCAGGGCATGCAATCCCTTGGCCTGCCATGCCAGCCCTGCCCCTAGGGCACACTAAAACAGCGATTGAGACTGGGCATGGTGGCATACACCCACAATCCCAGCACTTGGGAGGCTGTAAACAGGTGGTTCACTACTGGTTGGATGTAGTAGTGAGACCCTGAACACCCTGCAGACCCTTCCCTAAAATACAAAAAAAAAAAAAAAAAAAAAAAAGCTGCTCCAAGATATTTATATATGAATCACATAATAAATAAATTCATGTCATTGGTTCAGCCAGTTGAATTTTGTCCTCTATAAACTTCAACTTAGTGCATCGTATTAAACACTCTTTTTGTAAAGTTTAAGGTCAGCTCTTCCAGCCTTGCATGCTACTTTCCTATTATAGTCTACTGTGGCCTCTCCAGGCACTGAGAAAGGTGTTATACATCATATTACTTAGTTTCATAAATGATGCCCCCTAATAATTCCCAAATGTATCAAGTTGAAATTGCTTTATGCAGTGTAGGTTTATTTTATTTTTATTTTTTAAAAAGTATTTGTGTATTTGATTTAGGGTATTGCTACACAGCTCAGACTGGTGGTGACCTTCCTACCTATTTTCAGCCTTCCCACTGCTGGGACTGAAGGCACATGCCACCATGCCTGGTCTGGGTGGCCTGCTCAGAGCGCCTGGGCACGGGCGCCAGTACGACATGTGGTTCCAGGGATTGAACCCCAGTCCCCGAGCTGGCCCAAGAAGACACTTGGTCTGCTGAATTATCTCACTGGCCCTTGTAGGCTTTATTTATTTATTTATTTTTGTATTTTAGGAAAGGATCTACAGGGTGTTCAGGATCTCATTACTAGGTGGGACTCAGAATGACTATCGTGTTTACAGCCTCCCAACAGCTGGGATTACAGGCTTGCACCACCACGCCCAGTCTCAATTGCTGCCTCAGTGCACCTGGGGGAGAGACTACCAGAGTAATCCCAGGGATCAAGACCTCAACCCCTGCACCTGCTTGCAAGTGCTTAATCTGCTGAGCTATTTGGCCAGCTCCTTGAAGGTTTATTTTATTTTATTTTAAAGTTTCAATTCTTTTATATAAGGTAAACTCTACAGGTAATATGGGGCTTTTGCTTAGATCTGTTTGACAAGTAAAAAACAAAACAAAACAGCAAGAACTTTGCTACTACTGAAGACAGAATCACTTAAAGGGTTTACTTATACAGTCTTAATGCTGGCATTAAAATGCTCACCAATGTAAAGCACTGCTAAAGCAAAACTGAAATGTTAAGCAACTTCATATAAGACAAAAATAATTCCTAGAGAAATAAAGTTTACAAGTCTATCAAAAGGTCACATTAAAAGTTGAATTTTTCACTTCGACAGTCATTTCTCATACATCTTTTTATATTTCATGAAACCATTTCATCAATTTTTACCTACCCACTTTCACATCTCACAAAAATAGCTCATTTAACATGACAGCATAAATATCAATTTTTTTAGACTAAAATTTACTAGCAAATAGTTTGAGATGATCTTCCATAAACATTAGTTTTCTCACACCTTAATCTAAAAAGCCACCAAATTTCTAGAAATAGGCACAGTGTTTAAAGAAACAATTATTTCCCACTGAAACTAACTATGCCCTATTTGAGTTAGATGAAAGACAATCTTTAAGATATTTCACTTACCTAATATATAAACACTATTTGATTAGTCACTCTGAAATAAGATGATTTTAAAGTTTCATTAAAGCCAACACAAAAAATTAAGTCTGAATTGTATATAGATCTAAGATGAGTCAAGCCTTTGTAAAATGTTGCATTACCTGAGAGATGTCACTGAAGGGTCCTCTGAGGAGAGATTGAGTGCAGAAATAGTTGAGGGTTGTGTGGATTTGTCTGCTTAGCATACTTTACTAGAAGAGTCAAGGGCCAAAATGTATATTTAGAAAGTACATGGTTGGCTTTTTAAAAATGCCTAGTCTGGTCAAGCATTGGCCGTGACTCATCCACATGGGTGACACAGACAAAGGAACTACAGAATAATGTACAGGACTACAAGATAAACCCTGAGAGGACTTCAATGACCACATAGGAAATATAAAGTTCATGTGTTGGTATATAAGTCTTGATCTACCTAGGTCTTAACCATCCAGCAGAAAAGTATAAAAATGAAGTATAGCCGGGCGTGGTGGTGCATGCCTGTAATCCCAGCACTCGGGAGGCTGAGGCAGGAGGATTGTTGTGAGTTCGAGACCAGCCTGAGCTACAAAGTGAGCTTAAGGCCAGCCTGAACTGCATAGTGAGACCCTGTCTCAAAAAGACAATAAATAAATAAATAAATAAATAAATAAATAAAATAAATAAAATGAAGTATACATCGTGAGCCCATAATATTAAGCTGAGCTGTAAATGGATATGGTCGACAATTTCTTTGAATAACTCACTATGGTTGCAGAATGCTGGACTGTGTTGGATTGTGGTGTTGAGTTCAAGCACCTAAGTTAGTTGAATGTCAATGGAGTGCCCACTTTTGACAGGTGTAGACAAAGGAAGGGTTGTAG
>PVKA01032928.1:0-24859 GCA_004027165.1 Ctenomys sociabilis | reverse complement strand
TTTTTTTTTTTTTTTTTTTTTTTTTTTTTTTTTTGTCTTTTTGAGACAGGGTCTTCCTATGCAGTTCAGGCTGGCCTTGAGCTCACTTTGTAGCTCAAGCTGGTCTCGAACTCACAACAATCCTCCTGCCTCAGCCTCCCAAGTGCTGGGATTACAGGCATGCGCCACCACGCCCGGCTCGGATCTTATTTTTTATACCTGAATTACATCAAAGATTCAATAATTAATACTTTCTACCTTGTTATTTTTCTAGCGGTTGTCCATAGTACTAGAAGCCGACATAATATCCTGTCCAACCACCATTAGTGCAAATCTTGCCCCTCATAGAATTATGTCAATCCCCAGTTCTACCAAAAAGACCCTCACCTACCGGTGCGTTCAATGAGCAAACTTTTTTGTGATTGAGTCTACTTGTTGATTTTAAGCTTCAATTTCATTGCCCATGTCCAAGACATGTTCTTTAGATTTCCCAGGACAGTATCCACTTGAGTCAGGTTCTCCTCCATCTCTTCCTCTCTGGCATTGTTGGTTACCTGTTTAATGTATCTGCTGATCCAGTGGCTGGCTGCTGAGGCTGCCCATTTGTAACTCTGGCCATTGCTTGGATACCACACTGCTAGGTGAGTTGTCTCCACCCTCTCCCCGTGTTGTCTTATAGGCCTTGCTAGACTCAAATTTCTTCATCCTGTTACATGAACAGACACAAAGGCCATGGCACTTGTTGAATTCTGTTAAAGTCACCTCTGTCTCTCTCTTACCTTTATTTATCTGGTCCATGCCTTCTTCTATGTGGTTTAGCTGTTCCCTTTGTTCACCCAGCATGGTGATGGTCTGGATTTCTGCATCTTGAAACTGTACAGCTAAGTACAGCATTTTCTTTGTACTCTCCAGAGACTCATCAGTAAGCTGGTTAGCCCTTAGCTGAATGTCTTTAAGTGACATATGATTCATGATGAATCAAAATTCTACCAGGCACTATGGTGGAAAAGTGGATATTTGAAAGGTTCCAGCCACTCCTCTATAGCAGCTGCAGTTCAGACCCATTTTCAGGATTTTTGTCTGGAACCTTTTCATGGATTTGTTTGGTAAGTTTGTCATTCATGTTTTGAATAATTTTGGTCAGGTCTTCTAATTTTTTTATTCTTCAATGACCACACTAGTCAATTTGCTTTTTTTACACTATCTACTGGGTCATGTCATCATTGAGCCCACTGAGTTTCTTTGCTTACTCTTTAATTATTTCATGCAGATCAGCTATTTTAATTTCTTCTCCTTTAGTAACCCTTGAATCTTTGAGAGTTGTGAGTTGTGCTGTCTAGTTTTTGTTTTGTTTTGTTTTGTGCTTAGTGCTGAGGTCAAATAAAGTAAAAATATTCTGTTGTTGGTACAAAGAACTAACTATTCATTAACAGGTATTATTCACAACTTCTCCAAGTTCAGTTTATTTGAGTTGGACCCAGTCATTGTGTTGTAGGGAAAGAATTCCTACAGGTTATGATCACATTCACAGATTCAAGCATATATCAAGTACAAACATTAAAACTTGTTTTGACACTTTTGCTCTTTTATCAGTGTTCCTTACAAGTTATGTTATAATGTTATTAGCAGTTAGCCTGGGATACAGAGGGAAAAAGAAGGAGAAAGGAGAAAAGTAAGGGATAAATCGGTAGGAGGAAAAGGAGATATTATAATAGATAAGAAATAGGAGGTCAGATTCTCTTGGAAGTATTTTTACAGATGGAGTAAAGGGCTAGTGTTAAAGGGGTTAATAGAATATTTGTGGAAGCAGGAGGGATACATGGGGAAGGAAATGCATTTAGAGACTGAGGGAAGTTGTAAGGTTGTCAAAACTTATCAATACATTTGTAGTCAGTTTTGAGTCTTCTAGCCATAATTCTGTTAGGAGTTACCACACTGATATAAAAAGTGCTATTCAAGTTAAAATACTATTTTATTCTATTTGGTACACATATAGATACCTGCTACGTACATTTGTGCGTGTGTGTGTGTGTGTGTGACATGAAAGAGAAGAAATGACAAAGGGATATATAAAATTATTATGGCTAGCTAAGATAGATGGAAATAACTGATCAGAGAAGGTCTGGGATCTCAAAGTCAGCAGAAAAAGACATCAGATCTATAGCTAGAGTGGAAGATCCAATGGCCAGACCTACATGTCTCCCTAAGGATAAGCAGTAACTTGGAATTATAATTATCACCACCTGGCCCAGTAAGGCATCAGTTACCCGGGTGGGTTTGACCAGAACATCCAGATCCATTCCTTACCAAAATGCTTTTTCTTTCCATATGCCCTTACAACATGACCTGCTTACTTAATGGATCAGTATTTGCTAAGTGGCTATACTTTTAATCTTACTGGTTGATCATAGTTTGAACTGTGTTGTACTCACACATGATTTTGTACCTACTGGTGATTTTGCTCTATAAAACATTCTTAAGAGAAATTATCTTAGTGTCAACCCACCTTAAAGATCTCTCCTGTCTCTCAGGAGCTCTCAATAAACCTTGCCTACTCTTAACTTTCTTTGGAATTCATTCTTCAATTTCAGGGGACATGAATTTGGCGCAGTTGACATCTTGCAGGTTGGGATTTATAGTTCTGTTTAAGCAAAACCAAAGAGAATAGGAAGGGAGATCAAACAAAAAAACAAGAATAAGAACAAAATAGGCCAGGCGTGGTGGCACATTTCTGTAATCCCAGCACAGGGGAGGCTGAGGCAGGAGGATTGTTGTGAGTTCAAGACCAGCCTGAGCTACAAAGTGAGCTTAAGGCCAGCCTGAATTGCAGTGAGACCCTGTCTCAAAAAAACAAACAAAAAAAAAAAAAAAAAAAAAGAATAGGAACAAAATAAAAGGGGGAAAAATTTGAAAACACACCAAAATTTAAAACTTGATGTAGGGCTGCAAGATAGCTCAGTGGTCTAAGCACCTGCCTAGCAAGTACAAGGACCCAGGTTCAATCCCCAGACTACATGCCATGCCAATCCCCCCATGCCAGCCACTAAAACCAAGAGTGGTGGCACACACCTGCTAATTCCAGCACTGGGGAGGCTGAGACAGGAGGATCACTATAAGTCTGAGCTGCATAGCAAGATCCTGTACCACATAAATAAATAAAAATATTTTTTTAATTTTTTAAAAAATTGACCGAGAAGAAATAGTGGAGAAGGAAGTAAAGAGAGAGAACCCACAAAACCCCCAATACAGCCACTATATCATATAGCTAAGAGTCTACACAGTTCCCTTCCCACCCTAGTCATAGCTGGCGTGCAGGTAGTTAAGCTAGTTTACCTGCCTGCCAGGAAACATGTGAAGGCTTTCAGACTCTATAGACCCACCCCCTAGCTGCAAACCAGGAAGGGCATGGTTAGCTGCAGACTTCTGTCTGTCCAAGATCCAACCACTTCACTTAAACTGCAAAAAAGAATAAGGAAATAGTTTTACTAGCATCTAACCTTTTGTCAACTTCCACTGATGACCTCCTACTCCTGGTTCCCTTGCTTTCAGACAAATTCTGAGATTTCTCTCCATAGTTTCCATTTAGTATATCAGAAACTGCTCCAGGCAAACCTTTGTTCCTTCACGCTCAGATCCATAACCATTCCTGACTAAAAAGTGCTACTTTCCAAACCACAGAATCTGGTATACTGCCCATACCAGCAGAGGACCTCCTTTGCCTATATGTGACAGTAGGCAGTAAGTAGACTTTCCTTCCATCTTTCCTGTTTGGGGAAAAAACAATAGGAAAGCACACAGTCTGGACCAAAGTCACTGAGTCTCTCTAGGAATATGAATCATGGATCTCTTCCATTGAGCTCAGTGCCTCTGTGATATTCAGTTTCTCCCTTTGACTTGGGGCAAGGGTTTCCTTTCTCCATGCTCACCAATGGGTAGTGTATTGGGTGCTGTGGGGACACATTTTCCCCAATATATGAGAAGTCATATGGAAAGTGAGGACATCTCTCCCTTTCTTAGGTTGCAGATCATGGCTTCTTCCTTGGAGCCCCAGTTGCAGTTCCCACCTCCCATACTATATTACCTCTTACAGACATAGGGAGTGTTTCCTAAGAGTCTGGCCTCTGCAGCTCTGTCTCCTTCCTGCAAGCAGTTACAACCACTCCAAAGATAGCATGCTGCCCAGTTTGGAAGAGGGAGGCACCAACTGAAAACACTGCTTCCCTTTTCAACATCTTAGATATTTGGCTTTATCTAGAGATTTCATATTTAAAATTTATTTTCTGTATCAAGGTGTGCTACCTCCCCTGTTTTCAAATGTCTGCATTATTTGGTGTCTCTTGAGTATATCCAACATACCTCATTCTACAATCAGTCATGCTGGAATCACATAATTTTTAACAGCCACTGGATTTTTTTAATTAAGTGTGTTGCATTTGCCTAAACCATGTATAAGCATACATAAGCATCTCTAAACTCACTCATATCATTCCTAAAATTTATTTGGAACCACAAGTGACCTAGAATAGCAAAGGCAATCTTGGCCAATAAAGACAAGGCAGGAGGCATCACAATTCCTGACTTAAAATTATACCACAAAGCCACTGTGATAAAATCACCATGGTATTGGCAATGAAACAGACCTGAAGATCAATGGAATAGATTAGAAGACGCAGAAGCATCTATGAACACACTCAGCCATCTGAGCTTTACAAAGGGGCCAAACATACTCACTGGAAGAAAGATAGCCTTTTTAACAAATGGTGCTGGAAAACATGGCTTTCTACATGCTGAAAACTAAAACTTGACCCAGCTCTATCACCATGCACTAAGTTAAAGTCAAAATGGATTAAAGACCTAAACATTAAAACAGAAACACTCAATCTCCTGGAAGAGAAAGTAGGAGGAAGTCTTGAAGACATAGGGGTAGGTAAACAGCTCATGAACAAACATATATTTGCACGGGAAACACTTGAAAGAATCAACAACTGGGATCAACTCTTCTTGAGGAGCTTCTGCACGTCAAAAGAAATTGTCAACAGAGTGAAAAGACACTCTGTTGTTGAAAAAATCCTGACTAATAAGCAATCAGACCTTTGTCTGCTGTCTAGAATATATAAAGAACTAAGATATAACAGGGCCCTCAAATTTAAAGACCCAATTCAGAAAAGGGCATCTGAGATAAATACACACATCTCAGAGGACAAAATTAAAGAAGCGAATAAATATATGAAAAAATGCTCCACATAGCTAGCATGAAATGCAAATAAAAATAACACTGAGATACCATCTCACTCCAGAAAGAATGGCTATCATAAGGAAATCAACCAACAACAAATGTTGGCGAGGTTGTGGGGAAAAGGAAGCCCTTGTCTACTGCTGGTGGGAATGTAGACTTGTACAACCATTGTGGAGGCCAGTGTGGAGACTCCTCAAAAGTGTAGGATTGGAAATCCTACTCAAGCCAGCTATCCCCCTACTGGGAATTTTCCCAGAGGAACTGAAAACATTATTTCATAGTGATATATGTGTACCTATGTTTACAGCAGCACAATTTGTGATAGCAAAATCTTGGAAACAACCAAGATGTCCATCACATGAAGAATAGTTGAAAAAATGTGGTATTTCTATATAATGGAGTATTACTCAGCTATTAAGAATGATAAACTTCAATCATTTATATTGAAGTGGATGCCACTTGAACATATACTCATAAGTGAAATAAACCAGACATACATGTGCAAATATCATATGTGTCCCTAGTATAAGAAATGAAAAGAAGAAATACAAATAGAAATATACAACAACAACTAAAAACAATTAAGTTAGATAGGGCAAAGTGAACGGCATATGCTTCAAGGTACTAATAAGCTTTTCTTCTGGATGGTTAACAACCTAAGTTCACAGATCAAAATTGGAGATAGAAGAGCCGCAAGGCCAGCCAACATTTTGGCCCTAGCCTTTCAAGGTCAGCGAAGACTCAGGACACAGGTGAACCTGTACTGTAACATCATGAAACTCAGTTGTGCCCCAAATTTTCTGAACAAGGAGAATATGAGGCCACAGAGGAAAGAGATTGTAGTTCTGTAGTGTGCATGGGGAGAGTCACATGGAGAGAAAACTTTCTCTTAGGCTCTCACAGAGAGCAAACTGGTCAAGCATTGGCCGTGACTCATCCACATGGATGACACAGACAAAGGATCTACAGAGTAAGGTACAGGATTACAAGATAAACCCTGAGGGGACTTCACTGACCTCATCAGAAACAAAAACTACATGTGTTGGTATATAGGTCTTGCTCTATCTTGGTCTTAACCATCCAGCAGAAAAGTATAAAAATTAGGTATACAATGCGGGACCATAATAATAAGCTGAGCTGTAAATGGCTACAGTCAACAACTTCTTCAGATAACTCACTATTACTGTGGAATGCTGGACTGTGTTGGATTGTGTCGCAGAGCTCAGGCACCTAAATTGGTTTAATGACAACAGAGTGCCTATCTTTGACAGGCCTAGACAAAAAAAGGCGTATAGAAAGGAAGAATCATGATGTGTGTGTATAAACAGTACAACTAGGATAAATGTGCCGTGCTTTGCATAATTCTATGAGAAGCAAGATTTGTACTAATAGTGGTTGGACAAGATATTATGTTGGCTTCTAGAACTATGGACAACCACTAGGAAAATAACAAGGTAGAAAGTATTAATTATTGAATCTTTGATGTAATTCAGGTATAAAAAAATAAGATAAGTAAACAGCTACACTCTCTTAATTTACTGATAAAAGACATCTGCTGTAATGTCTGTAAGTATAATATCATGTATGCACCTTGTACAATACCAAATTATAAAAGTTTGCAAGGTATTAATTTATCAAATCTGTCCTATTAATGTGTCTTGAAACTATCTCATTGATATTTGTACTTCAATAAAATAAAAAAAAAATAAGTTCCTCACCACACAAAAATAAATAAATAAATAAATTGACCAAGGGGGGGAAAAAAACTCACTCATAATAGTATAATAATATAAAAACATAGAATTAAATACTAGAGTTTACTTTCCTCTATGAAAAATAAAAGAAATCACCAGTACTAAAGTGTATAACATACAATACTCCTTAGAACAAAATTCTGAATCTGAACTTCAAAATAAAAACCAGTTATTATAATACAAATCTACTGTGCTGTTTTTGCACATCTGAAGAAAAATCCCTGAAAACAGAACTAACATGACCTGGCTATTCAAACGTTGGGAATATAGTCAAAGAAAATCAAACCAGTATATAAGATATAAATGAACATTCATGTTTTTTTCAGCACTGTTCAAAATAGTTAAGACATGGATTCACCTTGAATGCCCATCAGGAGATAAAGAGATAAAGAAAATACATAAATATTCAATACAATATTATTGAACCATAAAACAGAATGGAAATCTACCATTTGTAGCAAAATGGATAAAAATGAAAGATATAATATTAAGTGAAAGAAACCAGATAAGAAGAATGTAAATATCACATGTTTTCTCTCACAGAAGTTTACAAGTTCAAAAGTTGAAAGCAGAATGATTATTACTAGAAATTGGGAAGGAAATATGATAGAATAAAGACAGCTCAATTTGATTAGCATATGCTGTTATCATGTAGGGAAATATCACTGAGTACCATTAATGAATTGATTTATATGTGGTAATTTTAAAACAGAACAAAAAAAAGTAAGACTGGAAAGAAAAAAATTGTAACAATTTGCAATAAATTTTAGTTTCAGAACTTATTTCTGTTATTTGCTTTGTTGAAATAAAAAATTTAAAAGAAAATGCAAGCCATTCATACTAGTGCATATCTAATAATCTCAGGAATGTGAGGAAAGAAGATTTCAAGTTCAAAGCCAGTCTGGACAACTTAGTGAGACCTTGTTTCAAATAAAATAAATGGCTGAGACAGAACTCAGTGGCAGAGCACTTGCCTACCAAGCACAAGCCCCTGGGGTTCATCCAGAGAAGTAGCAGCCCTCTTTTGGTCCCTTGTATTATATCCAGGTTATATACCCTTAGTGCAGGTTATATACCCTTAGCACTCACACCAGGGTGGGCTCTCCCATTATCAACTCAGAACTATGCCAAATCAATCAGTGAACTAATTTAGTAATCAACACACCCTTAATCCCATCCATCACACACTCTGAAAAAGCCCCACCTATGACCCAATAAGGGAAGACAGCTAGACACAAGCCGTAACAGAGGGAGGGAGGCAAGGAAGGAGGAAGAGAGGCAGGGAAGGAGGGAGGGAGGCAGGGAAGGAAGCAGAGAGGCAGGGAAGGAGGGAAGGAGGGAAGGAGGGAGGGAGGGAAGAAGGGAAGGAGGGAAGGAGGGAAGAAGGGAAGGAGGGAAGGAGAGAAAGAAAATAAAAAAGGAGAGAGGAGAGGAAAAGCCTAGCCTAAACGTTAATACCATTACAAGTTAATAAAATATAACTTTAATTTCAGTCAACAATATAGTCCCAATTTATGATCTCTAAACACCACAGAAAAAAAAATATTTTCTCATCTATATTAGTTATATATAAATCAACAATATGTACATATTTTCTTGCTGAAATTATACATAAAATCATTTAGTGAGAAAATATAATAAATATGTATCTTACTGAAAAGGTAAAATAGAAGTGATGTGCTCACAATAATAAGTTTTTCATATTAAGAACATACTGCCTAGTTCCTCTGGATTCCATTGTCCTTTTACAATATAGTTTTTCTGAATCTAAAACTCACGTTCCTCTATTTGATTTTGTAAAATACCTTTTCCCTTGTCCACAATGTTTCAATAACTCCTCACTGCCCACATAATAAAAGCCAAATTTCTTACTAAGATACTAATGGTCCTTCTCTCCCAGCCAAACCTAGTTCTCCAATCCCATATGATTTGCTCCACTAGTGGTCCTCCAAATTATCTAACAATAATCTTTCTTTCATAACTCACTGACTCCTACTGGATGGCTCTCCTCTCATGCTTCCTCTTCATTCACAATATCCTATTTAGCCATCAAGACTCAGTTCTATTCATTTTTTGACTCTACATTACTTTCAAGCCTACGCTCTGAATTAATTCTATTTCTTCTACATCGTTGGTATTTATAATAGCTTTGGGCCTATGGTGCACATGTGCTTTTTCTTAATTGCCTGTGTCCTCAATATTCCTTTTTTTTAAATAATTTTATTGAGAAAGAAGTAGCAATGAGACGGTTTCAAAACACAGTAGGACAGTTACAATAACTAATACATTGCATGTTGTTGTCTTCATAGTATTCATAGCACAAAATGCACACATGATATCTTGTCTAAACACTCTTAGTTAAGCTGGGCGTGGTGGCACATGCCTGTAATCCTAGCACTCGGGAGGCTGAGGCAGGAGGATTGTTGTGAGTTCGAGACCAGCCTGAGCTACAAAGTGAGCTTAAGGCCAGGCTGAACTACATAGTGAGACCCTGTCTCAAAAAAAAACCAAAAAAATAAAATAAAATAAAATAAACACTCTTAGTTATACTCTAGTTTCTCTTCACATCGTATAAATCTTTTGCCTTTTAAACACTCTTAGTTCAAAATTTTCTTCTCATTGAACTAAGAGAAAGTAACTATATATCTATGCTAATTATTTTGTATATAGATATTTATATATTATTTTTTACTAAAAAATGGTCCTTCATTTATATCTCCCTTTTTTGTTTACTTTTGTCAGAGATGTGTATTCCATTGCCATTCATATATTGTAGGTGCATGAATTCAGCAAAGTAATCCAATATAATAGTAGTGGGTTATCCACATGGCTGGAAATGTCAGAAGTTGTTGACTTGAGCCTTTTACAACTCAGCATATTAATATGGCATTACTTTCTATAACTCGTTTTTATAAGTTTCTGCCAGATGATTAAGATCAAGATAAAGCAAGACCTATATAACAAAAAATATAACTTTTGTATCTGACAAGGTCAGTCAAATCCTCTCAGGACTTACCCTGAAACCCTGTACAGCAAATTTGTAGATCTTTTGTCAGTGTCAGCCATCTAGAGGAGTCACAGCCATTGCTTAACCAATCTGCTCTCTGTGAAAGTCTGAGACAATGTTTTCTCTTCAGGTTGAGTCACAACAATGACTCCACTCCTCCGGTACCAAATTCTGTCTTAGTTACTCTTCTCTCATTGCTGGGACACATACTAGACACTCACAATGAAGGAAAGAAAGGTTTATTTAGTTCACAGTTATTAGTCTATATTTAGCTGCGTCTACGGCAGAGCAGCACATAGCAGAAAGCAACTTTTCATGGCAGTGGCAAAGAGCAAGAAAGCAAGGGAGGGGTCTAAGTCTGGGCAGCTGGAAGAGTGTGGTAGGCAACAGTCACCAGCGCAAGGGTCATTTTGTCGCTGGGAAGGGATGGTCCTCGTCCACAGTGATGTGGTTAGCAAGATGAACAAAGACGTGCAGATGAGAGCAGCAATTAACCAACAGTTAATAGAAACTGGAGAAAGAGAATGCCTCAAAGAGTTGCTGAGAGCTAAATTAATTGAATGTGGCTGGAAGAATCAATTGAAGGCCCACTGTAAAGAGGTAATTAAAGAAAAAGGACTTGAACATGTTACTGTTGATGACTTGGTGGCTGAAATCACTCCAAAAGGCAGAGCCCTGGTACCCGACAGTGTAAAGAAGGAACTCCTACAAAAAATAAGAACACTCCTTGCCCAGCATGCTAACCTTTAAGATTGAATTATATTGTGTTGTTCTGTAGTTTTATTTCTGAAAGTAAAACTTGCCATAGATTAGAAGTTAATTTCCCAAAATAAAGTCTTTTTTGTATGATGGTAAAAAAAAAAAAGAAAGAAAAGAAAGCAAGGGAGGAGTAACAGCAGCTCAAGCAGCTAACTTCTCTTCCCACCTTACATTATAATGAAATTACCTGCCCCAGGGCAGGTGTAGCATACACACCCACAATAATCAACCACAAACTCCAGAAGCTGCCCCAAAAACGCAGGAGGCTTTTGGGGGGAAACGTATACACAAACCATAACAGTCTCCCACACTATGTGATGTGAATGAGGCTGCTAATTAGACCTCCTCATCCACTAATCATATGATTCATTTTCTTAAAGTTTTCCTGACTGGAAATACCTCTTTCCCATTTAATCACATACCTTAAGGATATAACCTCAGTTGCTAAGAGTTATATTCCACTATAATAACAGCAGTAAATTTACAGAAGAGTCTAACACAGACATATCAAGATGGACAGAGGCCTCAGCCTCCCAAGTGCTGGGATTACAGGCATGCACCACCACGCCCGCCCCAGAGATGCTTTAAGGTGCTGATTACAGTCTATCCAGGGGACCCTTCTGCTTCAGTTTGAGATGGATTTCTACCAAATATGATTAAAAGAATTCTGTCAAACTCCCCACTACATTATAAATTCCTTAAGAACAAGAACATGTTTATTTCTCCCATTAATATTACAGACAGTAGGCAGTAAATTATTTCTGGACTGAGTCCTATCCTTTAGTAGATCTATCCTAGAGTTAGTGACAGGGAAAGAAAAGCTTTCTCCAGGAAATTAGGATGTAAATTCAAGACCCAAATAACCAAAATGTGACCTGAGTAAATCACAGTATTTCTCTGACCTTGATCCTATCTGGGAAAAAAAGGGTCAAGCTCATTTAGACCTAAATTCCATAAATATATGATTGTTAACTTTAAAACACTCTTGTCTACTGGCACTATTTCAAATACTAACATCATAAAATGCAACTTCCCAAATGTAATTTCTCTAATCTTCTAAATTGAAAGTAGGAGCACTTGTATCTTAGTTTTTGTTTCCCAAAGAAAGCAGACCTTCAAAAACTGTCTTATGAATCAATAAAAGAAGTCAATAATCTATCTTACTTACCAATTAAGATTTACATGCTTAACTCATACTGATACAGGGAGAAAAACTGATCTCAGGTGGGTGACTTCCAAATGATATAGGGAACCTCCAAATGACATAAGGAAAAATAATCTTGGACCTGACCTGTACCAATTCGTGTTCTCCAAAACCAAAGAATGAATTTTAAGAACAAACAGAGGTTATGAGCAGAATAGATTTGCTGAAAGAAAGCTCCCGTCCTAGAGAGGAACAGGAGGGGGGCCCGAGCCGGTAGCTCCCCAGGAAGTTGTCTCTTTCAGGGACTTTTTATAGAGTAAAACCATGTGGTGAGGCGAATCTAAGGTGGTGAAGACAAGGGAACTCGTTTAAGTGGACAAGAGGTAGGACAAAACTATGGTCAACCAATGAGATTACAAGCACCATTGTGCAGGTAAAATTGATTAAGTTCAGGGACAAATAGGGAAGCGAGTCATGAATACAGAATAGGATTTTATGGGGTAGCTATCTAGTAGTAGTTGGACTAACGATTCTTCAATCTCCCTCAGGGTGATGGTCAATCTCCGATGCCAATCTTCAGGGAGGTTGGCATTTGCTTGACCTTTGGTCTTTAGGTCTGGCCCATGGTGGGAGCATCCGTCCCTCCCACAGTTGCAAGATATTTTGTCTCCTGTTTTATCTCTTTCGAAGGCCTGGCCCTGCCTGACTGCCTAAAAATATTTCTATCTAACTCCACTGCCTACAACAATATGTTTAATTTTCATTTTGTTTTGTCTTTAATAGTTAAATTTACTGATACATTTTAGATATACAAAATGATTGCATTCATCCTAGTGTTACAGGTAGCCATTAGATAGATATTATAGGCAGTTAGACAGGGCCAGGCCCTGGAAGGATATAACCCAGAACACAAAGACAACTATTGGAGGAACGGATACTCCTGCTGTGAACCAGACCTAATGGCCAAACAAATGCTAAAAGATTAGCACCTGGGATTGATATTCTAAGTAGGTAGCGATCACCTGAAAAGACCCAAGTGAGTCACTAGCCCAACTCCCAAGGGGAAGAGACCCTATCCAGTACTCAGGCCCACTTACTATGTGACTCGCTTCCCCATTTGGTCCTGGGCCTAATCAACTTTACCTGAGCAATGGTTGCTTGCAATACCACTGGTTGACCATAGTTTTGTCCCACCCCACATCCACCCAAGCAAGATCCCCTTCTTCTCTACCCTAGCCCCATATTGTTTTACACTATAAAGTCTCTAGAAGAAGCAGGTTCCTGGACAACCCACTCGGGCCCCCCCCTTCTGTCCCTCTCTGACGGAAGCTTTTCTTTCCAATAAAGTTTTATTCTCAACCTCCGTTTATTCCTAAAATTCATTCTATCACCTGAACATGATATATTTTGATCCTTCTTTTATTCCCATTCCCCATTGCTCCTTTCAACCCCATTTCTCCTCCTCATTTGCAAAGCTTTGCTTCCAATATTTCCCTCAATCATTTTTTCCCCTTCCTTCCTCCCCTCCCACAAGTACTCCTTCCCATTTGAACATTTTTTTCCTATGCCACAATATCTATTATACATTTTTTTAATTTATTACTCATTTTAATGAGAAAAAATAGCAATAAAACAATTTCAAAGCAGGTTAATAGGACAATTACAATAACTCAGCAAAATATCCCAATATAGTCCAGTAGTCCATAATAGTAGTGGATTATCCACAGAACTTGCAATGTCAGAAGTTGTCGACTTGAACCTTTTACAACTCAGCATATTAATATGGCTTTACTCTTTATACCTCATTTTTATACTTTTCTGCTGGATAGTTAAGACCAAAATAATGCAAGACCTATATAACAAAAAATGTAACTTTTGTATATGACAAGATCAGTCAAGTCCCCTCAGGATTTACCCTGAAATCCTGTAATGCAATTTGTAGATCTTTCGTCATTGTCAGCCATCTAGAGGAACCATAGCCATTGCTTGACCAATTTGATCTCTGTGAAAGCCTGAGAGAAGGTTTTCTCTTCAGGTGACTCTCCTTAGGCACACTCTACATTGCCAATCACTTTCCTCTGTGGCCCTACAATCTCCTTGATCAGAAAATTTGGGACACCACTGAGTTATAGGATGTTACAGTACAGGTTCTCTTATGTCCTGAGTCCTGACTAACCTTGAAGGGCTATGGCCAAAATGTTGGCTATCCTTGTAGCTCTTCTTTTTCTCTAACTTTTTGGTCTGCAAACTTAAATTGTTAACCTTCCAGAAGAGAAGCTTAATGATAGTATTACCCTATAACATAGGCAGTTGAGCTTAACATCACTGTCTGAATATCAAATGCCTCAGACATAACATGGAGGAGGTATTTTCCATCAATCGTTGATATGCTAAATTTAAATCCCTACAGAATGCAAAAATAATAATAATAATTGATACACTGCATATTGTTGTCTTCTTAGCAGTTATTCAGAGGACAAAATGCAGACATGAGATCCTGTCTAAACAACATTAGTACAAACCTTTCTTCTCATGGAATTAAAGTACCTGTATATCTATCCTAACTATTTTGTATATACACACATATTTTTTTCACTACAAAATGGTCCTTTATTTATATCCCCCTATTTTGATTTGTTTTGTCAGAGATGGGTGTTCCATTGCAGTTAGAGGAGCTATATTTGGAGAAATCTTTAAAGGACCTTTTCATACTTGATGCCAGCTCAAATATTGTAGGCAACTGAAGTCAGCAAAATAACCCAATATAGTCCAATATTCCATTATAGTAGTGACGTACAGGCAGAATGGCAATTGTCAGAAGTTGTTGATTTAAGCCTTTTACAGCTCAGCATATTAATATGGCATTACTTTTTATACCTCTTGGCTATACTTTTCTGCTGGATGGTTAAGATCAAGTTAAAGCAAGACCTATATAACTAAAAATGTAACTTTTATATTTGACAAGGTCAGTCAAATCCCCTCAGTATTTACTTTGAAACCTGTACAGCACCTTCTTGACCTTTTGTCAGTGTCAGCCATCTAGATGAGTCACAGCCATTGCTTGACCAATTTGCTCTCTGGGAAAGCCTGAGAGAATGTTTTCTCTCTAGGTGACTCTTCTTAAGCACACACCATATCAAATCACTTTCCTCTATGGCCCCATAATCTCCTGATCAGAAAATTTGGGACACAACAGAGTTACAGGATGTCACCGCACAGGTTCTCTTACCTCCTGAGTCTCCACTAACCTTGAATGACTAAAGCCAAAATACTGGCTGCCCTTGTAGCCCCACTTTTTCTCTAATTTTTGGTCTGCAAACTTTAGTTGTTAAACATCCAGAAGAGAAGTTTAATGATATTCTTACCCCGTAACAGAGGCAGTTGACCTTAACATCACTGTCTGAATATTAAACACCTTAGACATAACATGGAACTGCTATTTTCCAAACACCATGAATATTCTAAACTTTAAATCCTATAGAATGTGAAAGAAGAAATCAAACCATATACAACACTGTAGCAGGACAATCCTATGACTTTTTTCTTGTCTCTTGTTTTCTTTCACTACCTTCTTTTTTTTTTACAAACATTTACTTTTTTTAGCATTCTTTATTTTTACTTTTTTTAATTTTTTATTCATTTTATTGAGAAAAATAGCAATGAGAGTTTCAAAACAGGTTAATAGGACAGTTACAGTAATTAATACATTACATATTGTTGTCTTTGTAACAGTTATTCAGAGGACAAGATGTAGACATGATATCTTCTCTAAACAATATTAGTATAAACTTTCTCATTGAGCTAATAGAAGATAACTGTATATGTATCCTAACTATTTTGTGTGTGCGTGTATATATATATATTTTTTTCCCCTACAAAATGGTCCCTTATTTAAATCTCCCTATTTTGTTTTGTTTTGTTTTGTTCAGTCAGAGATCAGTGTTCCACTGCTGTTAGAGAAGCTGTATTTGAAGACGTCCTTAAAGGACTTTTCATACTTGATGCCAGTTCGAATATTGTAGGTAGTTCCAGGAAACCCCACATGCTGCCTGGATCACTTCTCTGTCCAAGAGGGGGAGAAGGGGTGGCGCACACTCCATTTCTAGTAGTTTTCAGAGCTCCTAGTGCTGATTCTCACCAGCCCCAACTCTGCCCTGGATTGGTAGCTTATGTTGATCTTGATGAAAGAGCAATTGATGCTCTCAGGGAGTTTAATGAAGAATGAGCTCTGTCTGTGCTGCAGCAGTTCAAGCAAAGTAACTTATCACATGTTCATAACAAAAGTGCATTTCTACGTGGAGTTATGAAGACCTACAGGCAAAGAGAGAAACGGCAGCAAAGTGCAGGAGTCCACAAAGGGACCCGATGAAGCAATGATCAAGGCTTTCACTATGAAGCTCAGGCTAGCCTTGAATTTATAGCAATTCCAACTCAGCTTCCCCTGTGCTGGGATTATATGTGTGCACCACCACGTCTGGCCCCACCTCCTTTCTCTTTTTTTCTATAAGGAGGCCTTACTTGAAAGGGCTGTTTATACTCTGGATGTAACAACAGGACAAAGGAAGTATGGTGGTCCTCCACCAGACAGCGTGTACTCAGGTGTGCAGTTCAGAATTAGAACAGAAGTCTTTGTAGGTAAAATACCAAGGGATCTGTATGAGGATGAGTTGGTTCTCCTTTTTGAAAAGGCTGGTCCTATTTGGAATCTATGCCTTATGATGGATCCGCTATCTGTTCAGAACCAAGGGTATGCATTTATCACCTTCTGTGGAAAGGAAGCTCCACAGGAAGCTGTTAACTATGTGACAGCTATGAAATTCACCCTGGGAAACACCTTAGAGTGTGTATTTCTGTGGCAACAACAGACTTTTTGTTGGATCCATCCTGAAAAGTAAGACTAAGGAAAACATTCTGGAAGAATTCAGTAAAGTCACATAGGGTTTGGTGGACGTTATTCTATATCATCAACCCAATGACAGAAAGAAGAATCAAGGGTTCTGCTTCCTTGAATATGAGGATCATAAGTCAGCAGCACAAGCCAGATGCCAGCTGATGAGTGGAAAAGTAAAAGTATGGGGAAATGTAGTTACAGTTAAATGGGCTGACCCTGTGGAAGAACCAGATCCAGAAGTCATGGCTAAAGTGAAAATTTTATTTGTGAGAAACTTGGCTACTACAGTGACAGAAGAAATATTGGAAAAGTTATTTTCCGAATTTGGAAAACTGGAAAGAGTAAAGAAGTTCAAAGATTATGCATCTGTTCATTTTGAAGACAGAGGAGCTGCTGTTAAGGCTATGGATGAAATGAATGGAGAAGAAATTGAAATAGTCTTAGCTAAACCACCAGACAAGAAAAGGAAACAGCACTAAGCAGCTAGACAGGTCTCCAGAAGTACTGTGTATGAAGATTATTACTATCACACTCCTCCTCGAATGCCACCTCCAATTAAAGGTCGAGGTCATGGTGGAGGCAGAGGGGATATGGCTACCCTCCAGATAACTATGACTATGAAGATTACATGATGATTACTATGGTTATGATTATCATGACTATCGTGGAGGCTATGAAGATCCCTACTATGGCTATGATGATGGCTATGCAGTAAGAGGAAGAGGAGGAAGAAGGGGAGGGCAAGGTGCTCCACCACCACCAAGGGGGCAGGGAGCACCACCTCCAAGAGGTACAGCTGGCTATTCACAGAGGGGGGCACCTTTGGGACTGCCAAGAGGCTCTAGGAGTGGCAGAGGGGGTCCTGCACAACAGCAGAGAGGCTGTGGTTCCCATAGAGCTCGGGGCAGTTGTGGGGGCAATGTAGGAGGCAAGAGAAAGGCAGATGGGTACACCTGATTCCAAGCGCCGTCAAACCAACAACCAGCAGAACTGGAGTTCACAACCCATCGCTCAGCAGCCACTTCAGCAAGGTGGTGACTACTCTGGTAACTATGGTTACAATAATGACAACCAGGAATTTTATCAGGATACTAATGGGCAACAATGGAAATAGACAAGTGAGGGCTTGAAAATGATACTGTCAAGATACGATTGGCTCTAGAGCTATATTCTTCAAAAAAAATGGTTTAACTGCTTCATCTTTAATTAGCGATTTGCTGCCATTTGCATTGGGCCAAAGAATCACTATTGTTTGTATATATATATATATATATATATATATATATATACTCAAATCTTTTTATTTTTCTTTTCATAAATGCTCTTGGACATTATTGGACTTGCAGAGTTCCCTTATTTTGGGAGTTACAATGCTTTTCTTGTTTCGGGCTTCATTTTAGTTTCAGAACAAGTTGTTAAATCATGGTTTTACAGAACCGTTGGTTTGGACAGTCTTTTTTTTTTTTGGATTTGGGATAGATTACATAGGAGTATGCTGTAAATAAAAATACAAACTAGTGCTTTGTCTTAGTAGTTTTAAGAAATTAAAGCAATCAAATTTAAGTTTTCTTGTATTGAAAATAACCTATGACTGTATGTTTTGCATTCCTAGAAATAGGTTAACTGTGTTTTTAAATTGTTATAACTTCACAACCTTTTTTAAATCTGCCCTACAAATTTGTCTGGCTTAAATGTCAAAGCCATGACAATCTGTTCTTTGATGTGATTGTATTTCCAATTTCTTGTTCATGTAAGATAATCAACAAAACTCAAAAATCTATTCAAAACAAACAAAAAAAATTGTAGGTACTTGAATTCAGCAAAATAACCCAATATAGTCCAATAGTTCTTAATAGTAGTGAGTTACCAGCACATCTGGCAATTGTCCAAAGTTGTTGACTTGAACCTTTTACAGCTGAGCATAGTAACATAGCTTTACTTTTTATACCGCATGGTTACATATACATTTTGATCCCTTTCAGTTTCTTATATCAGCCTTTCCCCACCTCTCAGCCTCCATACCAACACTGTCAGCACTGAGGCGGAAAGGAAGCCCAGAAGACTCGGAAACATGGAGGCCTGAGCTGGCTTGTAGCACCTAGGCTGTGGTATGATAACCACACTTCTTTGACATTTCTGCCTGAGACCTGCCTGTGTGGGCCTGGATGTGGAGCTATGCAAACACAAGTATTAAGACAAGTTATCCTACCACATTAGAAGATGGGGTCAAATAACATCAAGATCAATGACCTTCCTTAAAACCAGTAGTTTTAAAAAGTAGGCACAGAATCTTTCTCTGATCATGACCCATTCTGGAATCAGCTTCTGTTATTTTCATACCCTGCAGGAGGCAACCATTTCAATCTGCAAGTCTTTAGTTGAAAACAGTCCTCCCAAACTTTCAGCAGAATGTCAGAACCACCTCTTCATTTGGCAGACACATAATGCTTTGTTTATTGTTTGCTGTTCGCTGAAAATATTCTTCTGTGAGATGTCAGAGGAGGAGTTACAACTCCATTTTACTTATGAAAATAAATTTCTTGGTAGTTACAGTTCAAATTGAGTTCTTTTGGAAGAACTGCCCTGCTGTTTCACTCAGGTAATCACTAATATTCCACTATTAGATATTACATATGAAGTATCAGTAGAGTCTATATCAACAAGGGTTGTTGTCCTTTTCTGCCATCTCTTCCTCTAAAACAGAGCATAGGTCACAAGTATTTAATGTATGGTCCACATCTTCCATACACCAATAAACCTGTGAAAACCTTATTGTATAACTTTATCAGATCAGAAAAGCCACCACCTCCAGGATCCCATGTTTTCTCTCAGCAGTCAGATGGAGAAGGACTGCTGGATGGACTGGTATAAGGAGTCGCAACTGGACCCTGGACTGTCTTCGTAACAGGCAATGTGGGCAGCAAAGTAGCTGCCTCTGCAGAGCTTCCCTCTCCTTTTACCAACCAGAGTCTCATCCTTCCACTGGTGTTGGCTAACCTGACAGATGTTTTAGATGCACCAAATCCCTACAGAGAAGCCATTATGTCCTTTAAGAACACAGCAGTTCCTTCCCCTCATCAATGCACATATCTTCCAGATTAACTTCAACAGCTTGTGCACAGCCCTGTGTGAACAACAGGCATCAGTTTGTTACATCAGAGAAACACTGTAATATTTACATGTGTGTCTGATTTATTTAACTTAACAGTACTGTTTCCAACTCAGAATGTAACTCAGCAGTATGGCACCTGCCTCACAAGAATGAGACCCTGGGATTGATTCCAGGTACCAAAAAAAAGTATGGTTTCACAACCATACCTATAATCTCAGCACTTGGGAGGCTGAAGCAAGATCACCATGAGTTCAAAGCCAGCCTGGGTTACAGAGTGAGTTCAAAGCCAGAGTGAACTACACAGAGAAAACCTGTCTCCAAAAAAAACTTAAAAATAGATAGATAGATAGACTGCCAGACAGACAGATTCAATATGCATCCATTCACCTAGAAATGTCTCAAGTTTACTCATCTTCACAGCAAAGTAGTACTCCACTGTATAAAAACGCATAATGATCTTCATTCATTGGTTGATGAGCATTTGGACTGTTTCAAAGACACAGTTTGTAATGTAACTATTGCAAACTATGCTGCTAAAAATGTGTGTGCATATTTTGCTGTAGTATACTTTCCCAAACTTATTGGAGAAAAAGAATAAGGAATAGGAATGGAATGAGGTACAGAGAAGGATTTTCTTTTTTTTTGCTGACTCAGGCTGCCTCAAGGTCAAGGGTGGGTCAGGTAAGGCATGTGGAACTGGGGATTGAACTGTGGTATCCTGTGCCTGACTACGTTTGCATAAGCAGGAGCTTAAACAGCTAAGCTAACCAGCAGGCCCCTAATACAGATATCATGTGTGTCTCATCTATCCAGACCCGGGCAAAGAGGTGCTGAGGTCTCAGCAACATTTTTTTTCTGGTACCAGGGATCAAACTCAGGACCTTGCATTTTCTAGGCAGGCACTTATTCCTCTGAGCTATCTCCCCAACCCTTGGAAAGAGGTACAGAAATAGCTCCTGGGAAACAGGAGGGGTCTTGAGTTTGTGGCCAACAAACCCATCTCTCAAAGGAAATTTTATAAGGCAAACTCATGAGATGGATATAATGTGGCCCCAAAGTCAAAGAATAAATTCTAAGGAATAACAGAGGTTAAGAGTAGAAAAATGTATTGCAGAAAAGGAATGGGAAGAGAAATGAGAGAATGGGGAATAGGATAGCTAGTAAGACACAGAAGAGATCCTGAATGGATTGCTCTATAGGGTGATATTTTTAATTCTTTAGGAAAGATACCAAGAAGGGGAATAGCTGGGTCAAAAGGAACCTCTAGTTTTAACTTTTTTCTTTGAGGAATCTCTACACTGATTTCCATAGTGCTTGTACCAGTGTACATTCACACTGAAGTCAGGGTTCCTTTTTCCCCCCAACAACCCCACTAGTATTTATTACTAGTTGACTTCTTTATAATAGCCATTCTCGGGGCCAGGGAGATGGCTCAGTGGAATAAGTGCTTCCCTGGCAAGCACAAGGGCCTGAGTTCAATCTCCGGTTCAACCAAAAAAAAAAAATTAAAAAAATAATAGCCATTCTTTCTAGGGCAAAATGGAATCTTAGTGTTGTTTTAATTTACATCTCTTAAATGATTAGTGATGTTGACCATTTTTTCATATATTTATTTGCTATTTGTACTTCTTTATCTGAGAAATATGAATTCATTTCATATGCCCATATTTGGACTGGGTCTGACTTTTTTGAGTTCTTTACATATTCTAGATATTAGTTGTTTGAGGAACAGCTGCCAAAAAATTTTTCCTACTCTTGTCTATTCATTAGTCTCTTCATTGGAGTATATTTTGTTTCCATTTTATTTGAGTTTGGGTTTTGGTTTGTTTTGTTTTGTGAGACAAGGTCTCATTACATAGTTCAGATTGGTATTTAACTCTTGGCAATATTTCTGCCTCAGGCTCCCCAGTTCTGGGACTATAGGCATGCATCACAAAGCCCAACCTCATTTCCTTTAATAAAAAAAAACAAAAACTGCACTTTGTGGGACAAGATGGTAGGTTCCTATAATCCTAGCACTTCGGGAGACTGAGACAGGAAGGCTGAAAGTTGGGTAACTTAGTGAGACCTGTCTCAAAAAAAAAAAAAAAAAAAAAAAAAAAAAAAAAAACTGAGGATGTAGTTCAGTGTGAAGGTCCTGGGTTCAACCCCCAGTACTAGGCCCAAAAACTCAACAACAACAAACTCTTCTACAATTTCTTCTATTCTGCCCAAGAAATAAAGTCTAACTTTCATTTTCCTATAGCAGACAATATAACAGCTGCTGGTCAGTCCTTGGTAAGTGTCCATTAATGTGTCATCTTGGTACCATCTTTATCTTCCAGCCACCTACTCTAGCTCATAAAAATCATTTGAAATTCTCTTCTTTTAAGATTGAATTGTTCTTCTGTGATTTCTATCAATTTATATATCCATATTAAATGGTTGAAATGTTTCTTTCACCTCCAAACACAACTGTATATGTTATTTTCTCTCAACTTTGGAATTTATGTCAGACTGCATAGGCTCTATTTAGAGAGCAATTAGGGACTATTGAGCTAGACCATCCCTAAGTATGAGTGATCTGTAAAATGAAAAACCACTTTATAATGTGTTGACTCAAAATTAGACCAACTTATCTCAAATTCAATTCTTAAATCATTTTCATTTGCTTAGGAGACTCTGAGAAGAAACAAAATTTTTCCTCTGAAAGGAAACATAATGGTCATAAATTAGTATTTTTCTTTTTATTCTTCGCTACCTGTTATTTTTACAGTACCCATATTTTAACAGCTATAGTTTTAAATTGTTCTTTTAAATTATAATAAAATTTTAGTATCACGACTGTGAATAATAGCTAATAAGTAAGAAAAGAGTGCACTGAAATTGGGGAGGAATGTAGAAGTACCAGCAATGGAGCATGGATATTAAGAGGCAGAAAAAGATGCAAAGGCCTAGTTTCATACAATATGCACTTTAAGCAACACAATCATGAATAAGTGGTTCCTTGGACTAAATGAAATGGAAACTATTTTTGCTGCACAAGAAAGAAAAACATGAAAAGACACAACTACTTTCAATCATATTCAGTGGTGAAGGAATAAGATTTTCCCCAAGATCAGGCATATGACAAGAATCCATGCCAAGCTAGTACTTCAAGGTTAGTGAGAACTCAGGACAGAAGAGAACCCGTGCTGTGACATCCTGTAACTCAGTGGTGTCCCAAATTTTTTGATCAAGGAAATTATGGGGACACAGAGGAAAGTGATCAATGATGAAGAGAGTAACTAAGGAGAGTCACATGGAGAGAAAACATTCTCTCAGGCTTTCTCAGAGAGCAAATTGTTTAAGCAATGGCTGAGACTCATCCAGATGGCTGACACTGACAAAAGATCAACAAGGTGCTATATATGGTTACAGTGTAAATCCTGAGGGGATTTCACTGACCTTGTCAATACAAAAGTAACATTTTTTTGTTATATAGGTTTTGCTTTAACTTGGTCTTAACCATCCAGCAGAAAAGTATAACAACGGTATGAATAGTAAAGCTATATTAAAAGGATGAGCTGTAAAAGGCTTAAGCCGACAAATTCGGACATTTGCCAGTTCTGCTGATAGCTCACTACTATTATGGATTATTGGGCTATATTGGGTTATTTTCCTGAATTCAAGTCCCTACAATCTGTGGTCTGGTTTTGTTGTTGCTGTTGTTGTTGTTGTTGTTGTTTTGGTGGAACTGGGGATTGAACTCAGGCCCTTGTGCTTGCCAGGGAAGCATTTATTCCTCAAGGCCCTACAATCTTTAGACTGGTTTCAAGTATGAAAGGTCCTTTATTTATTATTTTATTATTATTTGGAGGGGGCAGAACCAGGGATTGAACTCAGGCCCTTGTGTTTGCCAGGGAAGCACTTATTCCACTGAGCCATCTCCCCAGACCTGAAAGGTCCTTTAAAACTTCTCCAAATACAGCTTTTCTAACTGCAATGGAATACCCATCTCTGAAAAAACAAAACAAAAAAGGGAGATATGCTGGGAGCCACAAAGCTAGGATACTGATCAAATATATGTAGGATGGGACTTGGCCCAGTGCCTAAAGCAAACAAGCTACCTCACTCTCACTCCCGAGATGAACATTTTGTCTGGGCAAAGTTAACTATCAGCTGCTAGGCTACCTAGTGTCATGCGTTACTAACTTCACAAAAGTGTAAATAAAAGACAGTTTTGTTGTGAGAGAAAAAAGGAAAGAAAAAAATTATATCTATATGTGTGTGTGTGTACATATATATATATATATGTATGTATACACAAGATAGTTAAGATGTATATGCAGCTACTTTGTCTTACTTTACTGAGAATAAAAGTTTGTACTGGAGCCGGGTGTGGTGGTGCATGCCTGTAATCCCAGCATTCGGGAGGCTGAGGCAGGAGGATTGTTATGAGTTTGAGACCAGCCTGAGCTACAAAGTGAGCTTAAACCCAGCCTGACCTTCATAGTGAGACCCTGTCTCAAAAAATAAAAAATAAAATAAAAAATAAAAATAAAAGTTTGTACTACTATTAAGAGAAGATATCATGTCTACATCTTGTCCTCTGAATAGCTCCTACAAAATCAACACTATGCAATGCATTAATTACTTTAAACATCCTACTAACCTGTTTTAAAACTGTTTCATTGCTGTTTTATCTATTTTTCTCATTAAAATGAAAAAAAAATTTTAAAAATACATACACAGGGCTAGGGATATAGTTCAGTGGCACAAATATCTGCCTGGCAAGTGCAAGCACAAGGTCCTGAGTTTAATTCCCAATACCAAAAAACAAAATACAAAGGAAGCTACAGAAACTCTGAAGTTATTTATACTCTGAAGTTATTACACACTCCAGTTTTCAACTGTCAAAAGCTACCAACTCCACATGGGAAGAACAGCTAAAAACAAAATCATAACAGCAGAAAATTTAGCCACAGCAATTAAGCCAGGAAAAAAAAAAAAAAAAAA
>PVKA01032927.1:0-24863 GCA_004027165.1 Ctenomys sociabilis | reverse complement strand
GGAAAAAAAAAAAAAAAAAAAAAACCAATGGGGGGGTGGTAAGATAGCTCAGCCGTCCAAAGTGGCTGCTTAGGCAGCCTGAGGCAAGTACAGAGATCAGATTTCGATTCCTCGTTACCACATGCTGCACCAAGAGCTGGGCACACACGCACGCACACACACGCACGCACACGCACACAAACGCACCCCAAACAAACAATTCTGCGTGCTTATATGTGGTAGTGTAAACAACTAATTTGAAGACAACATTATGCAATGTAACAGCCATGGTTGAATTCCTATTATCTTGTTTAGTTAAATTCTGTATCATTTTTAATGTTTTAAATATATATTTTTTTATGCTCTTAAAAAAAAAGAAGAAGAAACCTAACAGGTCCCCTGTGCCACAGCCACCCTCCACGCAGCAGGCGCAGGACAGGCTGCGCAGCCAGCGTCGGAAGAAGTGCACTCTCCTGCCTCTGCCTCCTGTCCAGCTGGGGTATCAGCGCCTCCGTCGCCCTCCTACTTGCTCACACAACTGGCCGGGGGCAGCAGTCAGGGCACGGGAAGCCGCTGGTTCTCGCCAAGCTGGGCGGTGCCACCAGAGACCCTCAGGTGGCTTCCCGGGCTGATGGCGCGCGCGCCGCAGTGCTTGCCCTCCCCCCTCCTCAGGCCTCCGGCCTGCGCAGCTCGGCCGCCCCCTCCCCCCAGGCCTACCCCCCAGGCTCCTGCCATCCTGACTCCGCCCGTCGCTGCGGGCCCAGGGAGGAGGGCGCCCTCGTGCGGGGTCGGCCCGCACGCCGTGGGTCGGAATCTCCCCCGCAGCCAACCCGGCCTGCGGACCAAGATTCCCTGGCGTGCACCCGTGAGACAACACCCTGGTCCCTTCGTGCTCCCACGTCCGGGTGCGCCGTCCTCCCTGCCTCGCTCCCTCCCGAGCTGTGTAGTGAGACCCGACACAAAGTACGTAAAAAAAATAAAATGAAAAATAAAAGAAAAATTTAAAAAACCCTGAAAAAAACGTCATTCGGTTCTGAAAACCGAATGCTATAAAACCATCCAAATGTGGTGCATTTTTGTTAAATTTTATTTTATGCAGAAGTAAAACAAAATTTCATAAAGAAATAACAGAATAATAGTAGTTGATACATTAGGCATTGCTCTCTTTTAAATTTATTTATCTATGATTTATTTATTTTGGCAGAACCAGGGACTGAACTCAGGCCCTTGCGTTTACCAGGGAAGCGCTTATTCTACTGAGCCATCTCCCCGGCCCCTTAAACTTTTTTCATTGTTAAAGAATATGAAACAGTTAAAAGTAAAGAGGCATTACAAATAACATTGAATTTCATTAAACAAAGTAATAGGAACCCAACAAGGTTGTTATCTTTTTAAAAATTTAATTAATTTAGGTTTTGTATTTTAGGGAAGGGTTACAGGGCGTTCAGGGTCTCACTACTAGATCGGGCTCACTGATCCGCCTGTTTACAGCCTCCCAAGAGCTGGCATTACAGGCATGCGCCGCACGCCCAGTCTCAATTGCTGTCTCAGCGCGCCCCGGAGGTGGGGCCGGCATGGCAGGCCTGGGGATTGAACGCCTGGCCCCTGTGCCTGCTTTCAGGCGCTTTAATCTGCAGAGCTACTGAAAGTAGTTACACAGAGTACAAGATATAGGCATAAAAATTCTCCAGTCCGTAGTAGCATAAACCTTCCTTTTCAATGAACTGAGACACTAGCAATATAACTAATTTACCTCTTCCTTTCCCCTTATTGCCATACTAGTTCCATTTTCCTCCTGAACATTTTCTTCCCACTGCAAGTGCACAGATCTAGCGTACGTCTTAGACCTTATTTATTCTTTATTCTCAATTTCTCACACCAGACAGACAATACAGCAAAGCATGTAAACATACACTGAAAAGCCAGGCATGTGGCGCAGGCCTGTGAGCTCAACACTCAGGGGGCTGAGGCAGGAGGATTGCCACAAATTCAAGACTAGCCTGGGCTACATAGTGAGTCCAAGACTAACCAGAATTACACAGCAAGGACCCGTCTCAAAATATATGTATAGATAGAAGACAGACAGACAGACAGATACAAAAATACATAGATACATAGATCCATAGATATGTAGATACATAGATACATAGACTGAAAAATTTATTTGGGTAAAAATGTCGTTCATAACATAATCTCTTTATAAAGGAGAAAAGGAAACTAAAAAATCCAGGAGGGGCCCGGGAGATGGCTCTGTAGAATAAGTGCTTCCCTGGCAAGCGCCAGGGCCTGAGTTCAATCCCCGGTTCCGCTGGGGGGAAAAATCCAAGAAATTAAGTTGCCTAAGTTCAGTCAATTCTGGAAAGGCTTTATTTTTTTTCTAAGTGAAATGTCTTTAGCTAAGTGTGGTGTGGTGACACATGCCCGTAATCCCAGCGTTTACAAGGATGAGGCAGGAAGGAGTGTTGTGAGTTCAAGACCAGCCTGAGTGAGCTCAAGTGTCGCCTGAACTGCAGAGCAAGACCCTGTCTCAAAAAAAGACACACACACAGAATTCTTTAGCTAACTATTACAGTTCTGATTTCCCATCTTTTATTCACAAGGATGAGCTTGAAATATTCATAAGAAAGCTTTCAGCTGACATGGAAGGACATGGTCTGGATTCATCCTCCTGCTCTGAACGATTTACTGTAGAAATCACGCGTTTTTGGGCCCCAGACATTAGACAGCTGGTTCAGGGTGGTGGTTCTTTCTTTCATGCATACAATTATTTTATTTGTTAAATTTCAAAAGCTGAGAGAGTGTTTTACGGAAGGCAAAATAAACCACACAAACATTTTGGAAAAGTCTTTCTTATCTAAGGCCCCCTCTAGTGTTCAAAAAGTTGCCGGTGTCGCAGGACACGGATGAAGGTTGTCGTAGTAGAGAACTTCCAAATCAGAAAGAATATTTTGTTCCATTTGTGTGGCATAAGATCAAGGAGAGTGGCTCAGGGCCCGCGGTTAGATCCCCAGCACCGCATGCCACGCCAGCCCCACCCCAGGGCGGTCTGAGCCAGCCGGAGTCCGGGCGGGGTGGCGCACACCTGTAATCCCAGTGCTGGCGAGGCTGAAAGCAGGAGGACCACCCCAAGTCGGAGCTTCGGAGTGACACCCTGCCACAACCAAGTACATAAAGTAAAATAAATAAAAATAAAAAACGAGAGAAAACAACCATACCTAATATTGCAAATTCCTGCTCTGATTAACTGATTCATTGCTCTCTCTCTCTCCTTTAGTAACTATTTTCTTTATTATTTAGTGGAATATTTTTGAGGATTAATATTTTTCTAATAAAGGGAAAATATATAATGTAATTAGAATCTTTAATTTCCAAAACAAAAAATATAGTTTGCTGTAAATAACAGAAAAGTAATGTTATAACCTGTTCTGCTTTTTATGGAATTTATCGATACTTAGAATATACTCCCTGATACTCTCTTTAAAATAAAATTTTCAGAAAAAGGTAATAAAAGAAAAGGAGAGACCTGAACAAAATCTTCAGATTTCTTGAAAGCATGCATTAATATTCGATCGTAAATTCAATCCTGCATAACTATATCTGTTAATCTGAGCAACAGATTTGATGATAAAAATAGACAATGCATCAATCATTGTTAATCAGCTACTCTTGTTCCGAAAATCTGTGATATATGTATTGTGTGTTACCCTGATTCTGTCTTTGTTCGTGATTTTCTTGCTTTTCTTGTTTAACTCTTTAAAATAAAATAAAATTATAATAAGAAAGAATATGCTTCCTTAAATTTATGCTTTCATTTGGGAGTCATATTTTTAAACTATATTGTAAAGCCCAAGCTAATTCATGAATTTGCCAACATTCTTTTTTGGTGCTATATAAAGAGTGTGTGTGTGTGTGTGTGTGTGTGTGTGTGTGTGTGTGTGTGTGTAAAGTGTTGCTCTGGAGACAATGTTGGCTCCAAGGAATAGGATGTAAAGGAATCCTTTAAAGCTTATAAGACGTAGTACTACATGAACCCAAGGACCTCATCTCATGTACTTCTGAAAAAGTCTGATTAAAATTGAGTAAAAAAAGAAAAAAATGACTGCTTCATTTCTTTCCAGATAAATCCTTTTGTCTACTTCCATATTGTGTTACAGGAAGCTTAACAGCTAGTTTTACAATCACTGGAAATTTTTTTTTTAATCTCTAATTTTAAGAAAACAATTCAGTCTTGAACAAGAAACTGATGGAAAAGAACTGTATTAAGCAAATAATTCATGCTTTTAGAAGTCAAGAATATATTGAAAATTTTTAAATTCAAAGTTCTTAAAACAAGTTTAATATGTACTAACTTTAAGCAAATGAGTAACTTGTCACCCAACATGTCGTGGGCTCTCTCTTCATTGATGCTCCTTTGTTTGGAAACTTGTCTCTTTCCAATAATTACAAAGTAAGGGGAAAAGTCATTTAATAAGTTAAATAAGTCTGCTACATTTTTATTTTTAAACAATACAAAATAGAAATAAGGCAGTAGAGATGACATAAAATTTCATTCAACAAAGTAATAGGAATTCAGCAATGGTTGCTGCAACACGTGATGTTATCTTCGTATTAGTTATTCAGGCTACCAGACATAAACCTTCAAAATTGTTTTTTTTAAAAAAATGAAATACAACAACACAAACAAAAAAGTTATAAGAAACTAAAAGGCAAAAAAAAAAAAAAAAGATTAAAGAAAAACATGTAAGCATTAACTGCTTCTTTGAAAAGACCAGCAGAAATTGGGAGTACAATTATCCAAACCTTCCTGCCCATATGCATAAATATACACTTTCCCCTTCTCTCTTTGGTCCTTTGCCTCAGCAGTTTCAACTCCTAAGATATTCACACTCAAAAGAAAGAAGACACAATATTAATAAAGCGCAACACAGACTCTTTGGCGCTCAACATGAAAGCTGTATACCTGAGAATCACTGCAGTCATTCTTCTGGACCAAACACAGAGGAGAGCTGCTATGAAAGTCAGCCATCAGATCAAACATGGAAACACGGAAATTTTAAAATGAGTACATAAAATGAAATGAAGAATAAAGCCAGCATAAGAAAAACAGCATAAAGTAAATGGGATCAAATGAATACTACCTAGTGATATACAAAATTCTGTGTGTAAAAAATTGAAAAACAGCATTTTAAAAACCCATTTTCTGCATCTTCGAGTTAAACCTGAAGTCTCTGCAAAGATTTTCCAAGCATTATTTACTGGCATTGTCTGTAGCCAAAACCTCTCTGATCTATCTGTCCGTCAGGTTCACCTATCGTTCGACCCTTGTGACCATAGTCCTCCTCTTATCAGAGCATCCCTGCCTCTGTCAGGAGGGTCAAATAATCTCCCAAGCCCTCTTCCAATGCTAAGGCATGCGGCACCTACCTTTGCCCACTGGCCATTTCCCTGGGATCCTGGGCCTCGTTCTGGTCCTGTTGCCTTCACCATTTTAACTCATTTCTTAACATCCGGGGATTCTTGCTGCTTCGTTTTTACCGTGTCTTTTTCCTCAGTGGCTCGACAGTGCAGCCTCATCCATTCCAATTCCTCTTGCTGCCTTTTAAGACGAGCCTCTGGCTTCTTGCTCTCTCTGCTGAAGTCTGGAAAATCCTTCAGAGCTTGGCCCCATGGCTGCTGGTGACGCACTTTAGACCTAGTCGCAGATTCCAGTTTTCTTTCAGGCTCAACCTTTTGAGTCTCAGGGCCTGCCAAACAGCACAGCAGATTAAAGCTCTTGCAAGCAAGCTCAGGGGCTTGGGGTTTGATCCCTAGCCTGTCACTCTGGCCCCATCCCAGGGGTGGCTGAGACAGTGATTGAGACTGGGCATAGAGGTGCACATCTGTAATCCCAGCTCTTAGGAGGCTGTAAACAGGCGGATCACTATGAGTCTGATCTAATAGTGAGACCCTGAACACCCTGTAGATCCTTTCCTAAAATACAGAGAAAACACACACACACACACACACACACACACAACTTTTCAGCTTTGTCAGCTGCAAACTACCTGCTAAGAGTTCCTTGGCATGAGGACAAAATGCATGAAGATTTATTCCTGGAATTGCAGGAATCCAGGTTGATGATTCTTGAAAGAGGGGAAACAAACTGGGTGAGTCTTGGTAGTGCCTTCCAGCAGTTGAAAGAGGGGCCAAGGTAAAGGCCACTGAAGCCGGAAGGGAGGCCACGCAGCCCAAGGAGGGGCCAGGTTGCCAGCCTCAGCAGCAGGCAGCGGCAGCAGGAGCCTGGGGGTCTGCAGAGACAGCATCCGCACTCTTTGCCTGAGTTTGGATTGTTTGGTTTATGCAGGTGATTAAATTACCTGGATCCAGAGAAAGCTACCCAAAAGGGCTAGAGGAAACAATACCCGAGGCTGACGTAGGACTGAAATGGTTTGCATTGCTTCCACCAGAGTGATAAAACCTCAGGGCCTGCCAGATAGCTCAGTGGATTAAAGCGCTGCTTAGGCAGATGCAGGAACCAGGGCTTGATCCCCTCCCATGCCGAGTGCTGCGCCAGCTCTGCCCCCGGGGAACACTGAGGTGGCTTAGGAGACTGGGCATGGTGGCGCGTGCCTGTAATCCCAGCACTTTGGATGTTGAAAACAGGAGAATCACTCCGAGTCTGATCGGTGTAGTGAGACCCTGTAGACCCTGTACTAAATATGTTAAAAAAAAACAAAAACCTTACAGTTCACAAGACGCTGCGTAGAGAACACGCAGTGTATTGACTGACTGCTCGGGTGAGTTAATCCTTGATGTGTAGTTGGGAACCTTCTAGAGACTGCAACCCAAACCTACGTATTGATTGTAAAGTGCTGGCACCACAACTAACCCTGAAAAGAAAGTAGTAAAAGCACATGGAAGTTCTCTGGGTCTTTTTAAAAATATTTATTTATTTATCTATTTGGTACGCGGTCTTGCTACTCAGCATACACTCTAGTGACCCTCTTGTCTCAGCCTCCCCAGAGCTGAGATTACAGGCATGTACCACCACGCCCAGTTTCCCACTGGCACAGTGCCCCAGGACTGGCACAGCATGCGGTACTGAGGTTTGAACCTGCATCCTTGTGCTTGCCAGGCAGGCGCTTAGGCTGCCAAGCTATCTCCCAGCCCAGGTCTTTCTGTTTCTATTCCTACGCTCACTATTCTTTCTTCCTTTCTAGTAGAACAGCATGAGAACTGAATAGGAAGCAGGAGAGCGGGTCTAGATTATGATGGAAGAAGGAAGCCAAGAAAGAAGCTGCTCAAAAGGAAAGAACAACTGGGTGGGAAAAGAAGAAAAGAGCGAAGAAAAGAGCGCAAGAGAGCTAAGATAACAGAACAGCTGATTGCTATTAGTTGATCGAAAGGACCAACAGGCAGTGTTCATCTTGTTCCATCAACTTGGCCTGCCTGTATGTGCAATCTGAGCACCTGCTTTGAAGATGACAATATGCAGTGTAACAACCACTGTTAATTTCCTGTCGCCTTGCCTTGAAATTCTGTGCCATTGTTTTCTCTCCTTAAAGTAACTCAAAACAATTGCAGGGAAGGATAGGTCTTAACTGGGGGGGGGGGCGTGACAAGGACTCGGAGGCTCGCCTTTGGCCTCTTCCTATGAGAGCCCAACTCTGTGACGCAGAAATGCAAAGTAAGGACAATAAGGTGCTTATGTTGCTGAGCTATCTCCCAGCCTTCTTGTACCAAATAAATAAAATTTAAAAAAATTAAAAAAGAAAAACACTGGAGGTCTGGGGATATAGTTCCAGGCAGCAGGACAGTGCCTACCTGTCTAGGACAAGGTCCTGAGTTTGATTGCTAGCATCAAAAGGAAAAAAGAAAGAAAGAAAGAAAGAAAGAAAGAAAGAAAGAAAGAAAGAAAGAACGAACAAATGAACCTGGGATCAGAAGTCATGTTTGATCCAGCTAGTTTCCTTCTTGATATCTACCTGGAAGAATTAAAAGCATAGTAGCACAGCACATGCACACACCCATGTTCAGGGCAGGATAATGTGCACTGGTCAAATCCTAGAAACCACCCCCATAACCACCCATGGATGGATGGGTAAGGAAAAGGTGGCTGTACAAGGAATCCTACTGTACCAGAGAGAAATAAAAACTTGAGACACTTTTAAGTACACTGATGCATCTTAAGACCATGCTTTCAAGAGAAAGCCATCAGACATGTTTAAACATCACATTTTTTTTCTCTTCTGTGAAGAACCCGGAGGGTCAATAAGACCTCAAATGGGCTACTGGGAAGGAAGAGGTAGATACTCAAATGGGAAGGAGTACGAGGGAGGAGGGAGAGAGGGGGAAGGAGGAAGAGACTAGGAGGGGAAAATGGAGATGAACTTGGTAAATGCGGAGCAAGAAAAGGCTGGAGGGGAGCAGGGGAATAGAAGAATTGAGAACAGTATGCACAGACACAGATCCCCTGGGATGAACACGAGCAGAATGTGTATCAAAAGTACACCAATATTTTTTTTAAATCTACAATTGGAAAATGTGATTTTTCCAAACTGTATTAAACCCACAAAAATATTTTACGATGACAGATGAAAGAACGACACACAATACGTGAAGACGCTGGCCCGAGGGACATTAAATCAGATTCTTTAAGCCGTGTGACATCTGCAGCCCAATGCTTACGAACGCTGTCCTTTTGGAAAAGGCTCTGCGTGGGTATTAGCGTAAGGACCTGGAGATGGAGTAGTTGTCCTCATCCTCAAGCGGGGCACTGAAGTCATTCAGATTTTCCTCCTAGGGAAAAAAAAAAGCCAGTAGAGTTTTTGCACGCAAGGAAAGGAAGCCAGTGCTCAGGGAAAACGAGAGGGAGTTTTGTGCCCATCCAAGAGCACCCAGCTGCGACTAGTGCTGTGGACCAGTGGTGAGCAAGAGAACCTGCACCTGGTTCTGGCTGCTCTTGTGACCTGGATGGATGGAGCCTAGAGCCCACAGGTCGGTCAGGAAGGAAGAGAGAGGGAGAGGGGCAGGAGAGGGAGAGAGAAGGGAGAAGGAGGGGGAAAGATAGGGAAGGGAGAGGGGATGCAAAAGGGAGGAGAGAAAGGGGAGGGAGAGAGAAGGGAGGGATGGGGAGGAGAGGGATGGAGAGGGAGACAGAGGGACAGAGAGACAAAGAGACAGAGACAGGCAGAGACGGAGGTTCCGGATGTGGGTCCAGCAGGAGCTCCCTGCTGACCCTTCCTCAGTTCAGTGATCTCTGTGGTGGCGGCTGGTATGCCCCAGAAGACCCCAAATGAGAGGCCTGAGGCCTGCTAGAAATATCGCGGTCACTCCAACAACACGGGTCACAGCCACCACACCAACGTGCAAGCCCCGGCGCGCGCTGGCCGGTTGGCCCTGGTCCAGGCCCCGCGCTGCCAAAGCAACGTCCAGGACGCTCGGACCACTGGCCGCGACGGCGAGAGGGACCCGGCTTCTGCCGCCCCTAGGGTGCCCTTCCGGGGATCCGCGTCTGCTGTTCCCTGGCCGGCTACCCTGAGGGGCCCATGCCCCTGCGGTGGGCGTGGCCCCTATGCCGGGTCACCCCGCCAGCTCCGCGTTGGGACCCATGCCGGCCTTCCAGTTCCAGCCGCGGCAGGAGAGCGTGGACTGGCGGCGACTGAGCGCCATCGACGTGGACAAGGTGGCGAGGGACCTGGACGTGCTGACGCTGCAGGCCAACATCATGAACGTCACCTTCTGCAAAGTGGAGGATGAGAAGTGCCCGCACTGCCGCTCGGGGGTGGACCCGGCGCTGCTGAAGCTCATCCGCATGGCGCAGCTCACCGTGGAGTACCTGATGCACTCGCAGGAGTTCCTCACCTCGCAGCTGCGCGGCCTGGAGGAGCGGCTGCGCCAGAGCCTGGGCGACTGCGAGCAGAGCAGGGAGCTGCTCGCCAAGCAGGCGGGGCAGCTGCAGCTGCTCAAGCGCGAGCGCAGGGGCAGGGAGAAGATCATCTCCGCGCAGCAGCTGATGGTCAAAGCCAGAGCCAGCTACCAGCACTGCCATTTCTGCGACAAGGCCTTTACCAGCCCTGCTGTGCAGCAAAGCCACCTCCAAGGCCGCCGCCTGGATGAGAGCACAGCAGAGGCGCAGATAGACAAGCTGCAGAAGGAGATCGACGCGCTGAAGGGCCAGCTGCAGGTGACCAAGTCTCAACTGGAAGCTTCCCAGCTGGCCCCCGAGGTCAGACCCTCCAAGGGACACGACTTGCTGACGCTGCTCGATTCGTGGAAAGAAGAAGAGAAGGAGAAACTGGTTGGAGAGGTGGAAAAAGTCAAGGAAATGTTTCTGAAGGAGTTTAAAGAATTAGCTTCCAGGAATTCGGCCTTAGAACATCAATTATCAGAAATCCAGAGGTGTAATACGCAGGTCGAGTCCAACACAGGCACGCCGAGGGACGCCCGAGAGACGAAAGACGGCCTGGACTGCCAAAGTGTAGTGCAGCTTCTGGACAGCCGGGAGAGCAAGTGGGCGGCGCACCTCGAAGCCCTCCACCAGGAGTACAAGCAGGAAAGGGGCCGGCTGCTGGCGCATGTCAAGAGGCTTCAGAGCGCGGTGATGAACCATCTGAACGCAAGCAACGACTTGTACAAGAACAGGATGCAAGAGCTCTGCCAGAAGTTCGAGGAGCAGAACGAGCTGATTGTCACTCAAAGGCAGCAGCTGAGTGACTTCGCCGCTGAGCCACTCCGCCGCCGCGGGGTCCGTGGCCTCCAAGGGGGTCCTTCGCCCGGGGCAGCTTTTGAATCTGAGGCAGCTGCCCCCGCTGTAGCTGTGAACGTCTCAGCCCCTCAGACTCTGGAAGCCAAGTCCAATCTAACAATGCCCCGCGAACGAGCGTTCTTGTCACACGCGCTGGAGCCAGTAGATGAACTCTCAGAGGAAGCCAAAGGGAGGGGATGTGAATGGAAATGCAATCACAAGAGACTTCTAAGGAGCGCACTGAAGACGAAGCCTGCCCGCACCGGTCTGATCAAAGCACTCCTGGAGCGGAGCTTGGCGGAGGAGCTGGAGGCCTTGGGTGTGGACGCAGACGTGCGCGGCATCCCAAAGGGCCGCTGGCGGACCTTAATGAGCACCGTGGAGTCCAAAAGGCGCCGGCGGGAAAGACAGACCGCGAACCGGCAGCAAATCCGAGAGTTCCTTGAACACGAGCTCAACTGCAAAATCGAGGAGAGGACCCTCCTGTCCTCAGGAAGGCACAGCGGCTCCCAGATGGACACCCATCTCGCCGAAGGGGACCCTAAAGCCACGTGGCTTCCTCCCCCGGACAGACAGCTGGGTGGACAAAAATCTGTTTTGGCTGAGAAGATGGCCATTCCCGGAATTAAGGAGACTATCGTAGAGCACCTTCCCCGGCGGTCCTCGAGTACTTCCACGGCTTCCTTCATTTCAGAAGACGACCTGGACGAGGACGGCTCTGTCCTGGCAGCAACGTTCCCAGAGTCACCGCGGGCGCCAAGCAACCAGGATGGCCTCAGGAAGATCACGGTCCAGAGTGGCACAGACTGGACGGACGGGAGTAAAACCGAGGACTCCGACGTTTGTTCCAAGCCCACCGGGACCTGCAGGCAAACACTGACCGAGGCGGTGGGAAGCGACCCCCATCACAGAAATGTGAGTAGACCAGACGCTGGGATTAACGCCAGGGAAGTGTTGGCGGCCAGAGAAGAAGCACAAGACGAACTCAAGTGCGTGGACGTGGATGAGGATGACTGGGACCCCTCATCCCTGGAGGAAGAAACGGCTCCGGAGAAAAAAGCTGGGACAGAGCCCGAGGCCCCGCCACCTGCGAAGAAGGACTTGAATCTTACTCAAGTGCACAGTGCCTGGGCCGCCCCCTAGGGGCCCTCAACAACCGACAGGCGAGGCGCCCTGGAGCGGCTCTTCCACGTGGCAGGACAATTCCGCCCATCACAGCTCCTCTCAAAAGCCACTGGTGTTCAGTCGTTGATCCCAATGCACCTGCCTTACGGTATGTCCCTCAATAACAAGAGAGCTGGAGGAGAGGACAATGGTATCTTCAGCGGCGCTCAGCTCTGCGTTGAAAAACTCCCAGCAGTATTTTAAAGCAAAAAAGGTGTTTCACTTCTACAGCTAGTCACAAAGGTTAATTTTCTGGTGAATGGTACCCTTGTCTTGTGTGTTTTTTCAACTAATTTTTAAGCGAGGAAAAAATTTTTAACCTAGGATTCCTTTGGATCCTAATGGCCTTTTAAGTTTCTTGGGTATATTGCCACGTTGGAAGGGCTGATATAAACTTCTGTTAGTCTTTAAATCTGAGGTAGTAAGCAGTGAAATCTTCCCAGTTCAGTTGATTACTCTTTGTATTAGAAGTAACTTTAGGATAACGCCTTAGTTGCTTTTCTCATTGTTGAGACAACATACTCCACACACACACACACAAGTCAAGGGAGGAAATGTTTAGTTCGGCTTGATTTGTAGAGGCATCAGTCCATAAGAGGCGGGCCCCAGGGTAGGGTGGCATGGCAGGTGGGGATCACAGAGGAGAAGCCGTCCATGGCTCGGGAGGCAGGAAGCAGCAGCAGCAGCTGTGAGCAATAAACCCGCCTCCTTCCTTTTATTCCATCCAATGAGCTACAAGCCCCGGGGTGGGGCTTCCCATTATCTATACCCAGAACCATGCTAAACCAATCAGTGGGCTAATTTAGTTATCACACACCTTTGATTCATACAAATACTCCCCAGATCCAGCTACCTCGAAAAGCCCCACTTACCTCGAAAAGCCCCACCTATGAGCCCAAGGGCTAGCTAGATATAAACCATACCATTCCAACTCGGACCCCCAGAAGCTAAGTGAATCCTTTCACTCAAAATATATTGAGTCATCCCTGAGGATTCCTATATCCTCCACTCTGAGAGTGGCATCCTGCTGATTTTTTTTTTTTTTCAGTACCAGGGATTGAACTTAAGACCCTGAGCTTGCCTCAGGCAAGCACTTAGTCTACTGAGCTACCTACCCAACGCTGCTGACTCTTAGGATGCCCTCGGTCCATTTTTCTATGGTCTTTTGAAATTCTTGGCTTTCTTCTGCTCATATTTTCAGCAGCCAGGTTCACCTCTGCTCTGTCTTTCAGGCCACAACTTCACTAGCGCTTCCTTTCTGAACAAATCAGAACTCTTCAGGTCATTCTGCTGGGCTCTGGGCTCGTTGCTCTTGATTTTCAACAGAGATGTGTCTAAAATCCCCCAACAGTAGTCCATGCCACTGGCTCAGCTTTAGACTGTCTGGAATTTCTTCTCCCAGGTGAGTTTGCCACAGTTCATCTCAGTCCCCTGCAAAGTCTCTAGACCTGAGGAAAATGTGCCCAAGAGGAGGCACCTCAGGCGAAAGTCTGCTCTGGAATCAAGGGGTAACATGTGCCCTGCTGGGGTCTGGGCTCCCTGGAGACCTGTCCCCATTTTCAGGACTAGCCCAGTCTTGAAACTACTTGTATAAAACAATAGTAAAACAGACACGAAACAGAAGCTTCTTTTCCAAAGGAGCAGGTAGCTCCTCCCTGTAAACCAGCGAGGCAAAAAGTTGTAAACAGAAAACAAAGAGATCCCCAGAAACCATTTTCTTGATGGTAGGGCAGATTAAGTGACTTGGCATTGGGGGAGGTGGGATTCTCCTTTTTATACTACCTGCTCCTTTGTAAAAAAAAAAAAAAAAAGGCACCTATCCCATGTCTACTATTGTGTTATAGAAGTAGATGAGTTACGTCGAGCGTCTCAGCTGGATTTGGCCTTTTTCATTGGCACATGTTTGTAATTCATGCAGTTTGCAGTACCCTGGGAGGGGTTACATGTATGTAGCAACTTTAGTGTCTTACTTTAATCCCTGTGCCCACTCCTCACCCCCCCTCCACCGGTTTCCCTATCCCCTTCTTCATTCTTGCTGATATCACTTACCTTAGCTTACTCCGTGGCAGATACTGCTGATACACTAATTGGGGTTATCAGGATACGTGGCATAGCTTAGCGTAGTTCCCGTTCCCCTCTTGCTCCCCACTCATCCGATTTCCCTTGGACCACTTCTGCTGTGAAGTGTCTGTTCATCTCTCTTGCCCATGTCTTGACGGGGTCTTTCGTTTTAGGTGGTTTAGCTTTTTCAAGTTCTTCGTACGTTCTGGAAGTGAGTCCTCCATCTGAGGAGTATCTAGCAAACATCTATGTGGATTGTCTCTTCCCACTACTGACCGAAGGCCCTCCTTTCCTAGGAGGACTGGACTAGTCCTGAGAGACCACCTTGTTATGGAGCGAGAACTCTCCTCTTGCACAGAACTGCTTAGATGCCCGTTTTTCCTTCTCCTTAGGAGGCATCAGGCAGCCCCAGCAAGAGGCCACCTCCTCTTCCAGTCTCCAGATGATTGCATAAATTTCTCCCTATGATAAATTCCCCATTCTCAGATACTCTAGCACAACAGCAGAAAATCGACTAAGGCAGAACATGGATTAAAGGCCCAGTTTGGGGCCTGGGGTGTGGCTCAGTGGTGAAGGGTGTGGCTGACATGGATGAAGGCCTGGGTTCAAACCCCAGTGTACAAAATTGGAAGGAGGGACAGTCTCCAAAATGCAGTTCCTGAGGCAGAAAAAGACAAGACATACAGGTATGTAGAAATAGCTCAGAGCCCTGTATGTCAAAAAAAAAAGGGGGGAATCTCCCTTCCCCTAATACGAAGTCACTTAATCTGTTTTACCACCAAGAAAAGGGGATCTCTTTGTTTTCTGTTTGCGACTTTTTGCCTCACTGGTTTGCAGGCAGATTGTGAGGGCCAGCTGCAAGGTCACTTCCAAGCTCTGTTCCTCACTGGCTGTATGAGCTTGAGACAGTCACCCACCCTCCCTGTGTTCCAAGCTACCTCAGATGAACAATGGAGGTCATATCATCTACCACAGATGGGGGGCACTGTTGAGTGAGGGGACACGAAGGCCATAGACAGCGCCTTTATGCTGGTAAGCACTATGGAAGTGCAAGCAATAGTGATTCACCCCAAAGGCCCAAGGCAACAAAGGCACTGTGAATGAGTTCAGCAGCGCACCACGGTAGCAGAGCCTGCAGCTGGAGGGGACATTGTTTCTGCAAAGGCTGGAGGGTGCCCCATGCGCAGCTGTGTTGTAGGGGGAGCAGGTGAAATAAAGGAGCCTCCCTTCACAAGGTACGAGTCATCAAAGTCTGGCCTTCGTAAAAGTCGCCCAGGCTCAAGCTGCCTTCAAGCCTTGCCCAGAGTTCCTGGAAGCCTCGTGGCCCTCTAGATGCCAGGCCCTCCCCTCTCCTTACTTCCTGTGCTGGAACCCAGTTCCCTGTTTCTCTTCCTGTGTGAGACTTGGTTTGGGAAGTGAATCACAGGAGGTGGGGATAAAAGCTGCGGTTCCCACTGGTCTTCGGTGTTTAGGGACCATGGCGAACATGACGGACTGCAAGGAAGCCAAGGCGCCGCAGCTGGGCCCCCTAGGTGAGGCTGGGATGGGACACTGGGAGCTCGGGGAGGGGTGCAGGGAGGCCAGCTGGGGTCTCAGCCTGTCCAGCCCCTGACGGATGCTTGGCCCGTTCAGATGAGGAAGAGCTGATACCTGGTGGCACCAGATATTTCATAAAAGGCGTTGAATTCCGACCGACTTATGGCCTCAGGAACATTGCAGGTAGCCCAACTTGAGAGCTGGGGCAGGGAACACAGGTCCCCACAAATTCCTGTCCTCAGGAGTGGAGGTTGGCATCTGGTCTTCTGGATGCTAAGGAGTGGGAGTGGGTCTTTATTCATGGTCCTGGAGAGATAAGACTGAGGGACCAGTATCCTGAGAGCTGGGGAGGCAGAGACTTAGTCTGGGCTCCTGGGAGTGGACAGTGGGGCCTGGACCCATGGGTCCTAAGGAAGTGAAAGCAGAGGATTTGGACACCTGGGTGATAGAGTAAGTAAGGCTGGGTACCTGGGTTTCTGGCTTCACAAATGAAAGCATCTGGTCTCACGAATGAGTAGATCTGGATGTGGGTGCTTGGAACATGGGAGCTTGGCTCCTTGCTCCAGGGAAGGTGGACACTGATGCTCTAGAATGCAGTGCCTAGGGGAGGAGGAGCCGCAAGGAAGGGACACTGGCAGGCCGGCCTTCCCCACCCTCCCTTCTCCTGCAGGGGCCTTGGGCCGCAGCTCGGTAGCCCTTATGCTGCAGCTGTTCCTCCTCACTCTCTTCGCCGTGGTCCTGGTGGTCATCCTTGTGAGAGGTAGGGAAAGCCTTCAGGTGACACTCTTCTGGGGCCAGCAGCCAGGTCCATGGAGCAGACGCTGCAGACTTCCCCAGGCTCCTCAGACCTCTGCTGCTTGGAAGGGGAGCAAGGAGGAGAAAGCAGGGGGTCAGGTTTCTTCTTCAGATGGTATCAAACAAGGCAGTGACTCTCAGATAGAAAGTCCTTGAGGCCCAGTGCAAGCCAAGGTACACTGTGATATATGTGTGTGTGTGTGTGTGTGTGTGTGTGTGTGTGTGTGTGTGTGTGTGTGTGTTTGTGGAACTGGGGATTGAACTCAGGTCCATGTGCTTGCCAGGGAACTGCTTATTCCTCTGAGCCACCTTCTTGGCCCACACCGTGTATTTAATAATTGCAGCTTTTTTTTTTTTTAACTTGGTAGTCTCCAAGGTCCCCAGCTACCAGGAGCAGATGCAGGTGAAACAAAAGGTCAATAAGGAAATGAGCCAGCTGAAGATCAGCATAGGTGAGTGCCTGCATACCCGGGACCCCAGGGCCTCTGCAGCCTAAGTCACCCACCCAATTTGAGTCTCAGTTGCCTCACCCTCAAAGCAGGAACACAAGGTAACAGAAAATAATATGCCCCTTAGCTTCTCAAGGAGCTGTGGGTGCCGCAGGCACTCCATGTCCAGGCCTGGGTTCTGAGCTCAAACTACCTCTCCTCACTTGGAGGAGATGGAGCCAGGACTCCTGGGTTCTTCAAGGGTAAGGAAGGGGCTTTGGAAGTGGAGAGGAAAGTGGTTCCTCCAGGGGAAGCATCAAGGGAAGGCCTGAGTCTCAGGGCCTTGATAGTTGGGCTGACAGGGATGTGGCCCACCAAACGGGAGCCCGCCTCCCCCAACAGGCCGTCTGTGCCGACCCTGCTCCTGGGGCTGGACGCTCTTCCAAAGCAACTGCTACTTCTTCTCCGACTCCAAGCTGAACTGGAGCAACTCTGTCTCGGCCTGCCAGGAAATGAGGGCCCAGTTGGTCGTCATCAAGAGTCTTGAAGAGCAGGTACCCTGGAGAGAGCTCGGCCTGGTCATGGATTTCATGACTGATCAAATGGGGGGCAGACAGGCTGGGGGAGAGCTCGGTGGTCGAAGCACCTGCCGGGCAAGCACAAGGTTCCACCAAGTGTCCAGGACATGCTATGAGATCGACATGGATATCTCTGAGGGCAGGTGAAGTGAGGCAGGAACAGCAGCACTTATTCTGTGTGTGACTCAGAACACGGCTGCTAATATAAAATGGATGTGAAAAGGATCAGAGCTCCTGAGTACATGAGGGAGCTCCTGGTCTAGTGCAATGGAAGGTTAAAGGTCAAACCACAAGTAGGGTTTCCTCCCAAGAGGTTGGAGAGATACTACCTGAAAAGCTGGCAACGGAGCCCCCTTCTGATGAGAACCCCCTCCTTTCACCCTCTAGAACTTCCTGCAGCTGAATTCGAAGAACAGAGGCCCCACCTGGATGGGACTCTCGGATCTGAAGAAAGAAGGCATATGGCACTGGTTGGATGGTTCGCATCTGTGGTTCAGGTAGACCACGGGTCAAGGGACCATCACATAACATGGGTCAGGGCCCTGAAACTGTGGCTTAGATACTCTTTTGGTTCCTCTGCACTGCCTGGTCCCTGTCATCAGAGTCTGTGATACTTACTGGCTTGAGGCAGATGGTTTAAACTTAAATGCAGGTAGGGCTGCAGGTACCTAAAATTCCACCAGAGGAGCTGTAGGGGGAGCTCCCAGCCTTCTAAGTGTCTGAAAATTTATCAGATGAATAGAAAATTTGAGGTATAGTAAGCCCAAACCTCAGGAGAAAATTGCCACGTGAAAGACAGCTTTTATGCTCGCATGTTCTTGGAGAAAGAGTAGAAGTCACATCACAAGAGGTCAAAGAAGAAAAGACAGCATGGTCAGGAGGTAAAGGGTGGCAAAATGTGGACAAGAACCTCCCATGTGGTGTCCAGGGGGAGGAAGGTCTGAGACATAGACGATTTAGGCTTGATTCTCTAATGTAGGTGGGGCTGGAGTTGAAGATGCCGTCTCTTGTGGTCTGATATCTGGCCCTTGGCAGGTGTACAGCGGCCGAGAGTGGAAAAAGTCCAGCAAGAGAAGTGGATAGTGGTGTTTAATGTAGATTGATTGGTTTGGGTCTGAAAATCATACTACTTCTCAGACATGGGCACATGGCTCAGCGGCCAAAGACCAGTGACTTATGTATGTCACTGGGTGATCGAAGCAAAGTATGTCTGCCACATGCCTGCAGGACGGATGGGGAAAGATCCAGTTTCCAGGACTTGAAATACAGTCCATATGTTGGGGAAATCTGGGGCAGAGGATCACACTCTCTTGGTTTTGCAGGTTCACGAAGTATTGGCTACCAGGGGAGCCCAACAATGATGGGAAGGAAGACTGTGCGGAGTTTAGGGGTGATGGCTGGAACGACGGGAAATGTGAGCGCGAGAAATTCTGGATCTGCAAGAGGCCCGCAGCCTCCTGCGCTGGCACGTGAAGTCCGGTCCTTCCCTTCAGCCCCTTCAACTCCAGGGTCCCTGTGGGTGGAAGGGCGTGGCCACACTGATGTGAGTTTCTTTGCCCTCTCTGAAGGTATCAAGCTCCCAACAGCAGCTCAGCCTCTTCTTCTCTTTCGCCTTCCTCATCCCCTTGGGAGTTGAGACACCTTCCTTCCAGCCTTCCTTCCTCCCAGTTTGGAGGTCACATTTCTAGTCCACCTTTGAAGATAGTATGGGACACGCTCAGGGATTGGGTGTGCTCCCTTAATCCATCCTGTCTTCTTCACTCAGACCAGAGGGTTTGTGTTGCCCTGGGCAAAGGCTGCTATGTACCCTGGGACTTGAGCCTATCCCTGCATGCTTTCCTTTCACCTACTGAACTCCCAACTGACTCCCCTGGGACCCTTTGCCATGGCTCATCCTGCAGGCCGGAAGCACCAGTGAACAGCCTAATCAATCATAACTCTGTGGAGATGGTATACAAACATCCTGGCTCCTTTCTTAGTGAACCGACTTCTGGGCCTGAGGTGGGCCTCCTGGATCTTTTATCAAGAAAGGACACATTAGCCCTGCTAATGTGAGTTCTACTGGAGGCAGCTACCACTTGCCAGTCACTCCCCACCTATACTGTGCTACAGGCCGCACCTCCAAAGTCAGTGTATTTCCTAGAGGAGCCCCCCCTGGCATGAGGTCCAGGATGATGAAGATCTGGCTATGCAGGCCAACAGGGGGTGCCACTGAAGAACCAAATGTTCCAGAGCTCCCAGGATGGTCACTGGTGGCTGCTGTCAGACCTTCTTTCCTTGACTTATCTTTCTGCCCATGGCCACTTGGTCTTGTCTGAATTTCTGAGTTATAATAGTGTCTTTTGCTAGTCTTAATGAGCCCCTCTCGCCATGTTTGAATTAATGGTAGGGAAGTGACTGGAGTAGAAGCTGACCACCTCAGATGGGGGGGGTCACCAGAAAAACCCAATAGGTGATTAAAAACGCTGAAGGTTCCTATCCCATCTGTCAATCTCCAGGAAGGGTGGCGGTTGGAGACAGCGCTATAAAAGCTCTTTGGCAATGAGATTTGATGACTATGCAGGTTTTTGAACAGATGAGATTCTGGAGGGAGGCTGCAGAGGGCACGGACACACCACGACGACTCCCCATTCCTTCCCAGTTCTCTGCATTTCCACCACATTTAGGGTGTTTCTGAGTTGTATCCTTTATAATAAACCAGTAAATATAAATGAAGTGTTTCTCTCAGTTCAGTCGCTCACCTAGAAAATGATCACACCCAAGAAGAAGTTGTTCAGATCTCCAGCTTGTGGTTGGCCTGGAAGGGATGTGGGTCCTGAGCAGCACTTTGCCTGGCATCTGAAGTAGGACAGTCTGGGAGAACTGGGTTCCCCAGCTTGTAGGATCTGATGTTAACTTTAGGTTAACTCAGAATTAGAGGTTGCCTTATGTGGAAAACACACCACAAGCCTCTTGCCTCTTCTATCTCTATTGAGTCCAAAAGAGCGCCTCCACAGATAATTTCCAAGCCAAATTCCATCTCATAGTCAACCTGAGAGAGGTTTTCATTTCCGTGATGTTCTCCCTCATTTTCTTCTTTTCAGCTTCATTGGGTTCTGCTCTTTCCTTCTTTAGTTTCTTCTTCAGACTTCTTGTCATTGGTTTTGTTCTAGTTATCATTTCTTTCTCTCTTTTTTATGGATTTGGTATAGGGTCTCACTAGGCAGATCAGACTCACAGTGATCCTCCTGTTTTCAGCCTCCCCAGAGCTACAAGCATGTGCCATCATGCCCAGTCTCCATGGCCAGCTCAGTGAGCCCGGGGGATGGGCAGAGCCGGTGTGGCAAGTGGTGCCAGAGATTGAAGCCTGGTCCTTGTGCTTGCCTTGTGGGCGCTTAGCCTACTGAGCTATCTTACCAGCCCTAGTTCTCATTTCTTGAGGAAGAAACTTAAATTTCTGATTTTTTAATCTTTCTCTGTCAACCACAAAGGCAGAACAATTTAAAGATTGTTTTCTTTATGTTTGATTCTAAAATTCTGCAGTTCTTCATTCCCTGAAGTACAGTGAATGTTTCAATGGCACTACCAAGGAAGCAATATCAAGGAAGGTTGTCTGTTTTGAAAGACAAGGTATCACCACTAAGTAGTTAAGGCTGGACCTAAACGTGGCTATTGTAGCCCACCTCAGCCTCCTGAGTGCCAGGATCACAGGTGTGCCCTGTGACAGCTGGTGGCAGATTCTTTTTATAGATAAAAGCTTGAAGAAAGAAGGAATAAGAAGGAGTGTCAAGCACAAGGTCCTGAGTTCAATCCCCAGTTCCGCAAAACTTTACTTTCCCTGTAAAGTGAGGGCAAGGAGACCAAATAGTGGACAAATAACTACATGTTTTATGTGTGGCAATTCCTCAAAAAGCTAAGACTGGAGGTCCCATTCAATCCAGCTATTCTCCTCCTGGATATTTTTCCCAAAAGAACTGATATCATTATACCACAGTGAGACACGTGCACCCACATGTATGGCAGTGCAGTTTTGCATAGCTAAATCTTGGAAACGACTCAATGCTCATCAACTGACAAATGGATAAAAAAGATGTGGTATTTTTACAAATGGAGTATTATTTAGCTATTAAAAATATAAATTTGATGCTTTTATTAGTATATATGCTGCCAAAGCGAGCACAATTTGATGCTTTTATAGATAAGTGGATGCAACTAGAGACTGTACTGGTAAATGAAATAAATCAGACCCTCACATGCAAGTGTTGTATTATTTCACTAGAGTGAGAACATGAAAGAATAAATAAAATCTGAAAGGTACAATAGATAATGGGAAGGGGAAATCATATGTTCAATTATAAGGAAAAACTAGGATGAAAAGGACAAAAGAGAGAAGAGAAAAATTGCATTCATGTATCATGCAGGATAGTTTATTTTTTAATTTATTTTTTATTTTATTGAAGTACAAATATCAATCAGACAGTTTTAAGACACCTTAACAAGACAGATTCGATAAATTATTACATTGCAAACTGTTTTCATACTGTTTTGGTATCGTACAAGGTGCATACATGATATTATATTTACAGATATTATTTTAGCAGATGTCTCTTATCAGTAAATTAAGAGTGTAGCTGTTTACTTATCTTATTTTTTATACCTGAATTATATCAAAAATTCAATAATTATTTTCCTAGTGGATGACCGTAGTACTAGAAGCCGACATAATATCCTGTCCAACCACCATCAGTGCAAATCTTGCCTCTCATAAGATTATGTAGAAGCACAGCGTTATCTAATGCAGGATAGTTTAGATGAGGAATTTTTTTTTTTTTTTTTTTTTTGCAGAACTGGGGATTGAACTCAGGCCCTTGCGCTTGACAGGGAAGCACTTTTTCCACTGAGCCATCTCCCTGGCCCCAAGGATAGTTTAGATAATTGCACTGCTGATTTCTGCTGGCCTGTTGAAAGGAACAGTTAAGCCTTACATTATTTTATTCTAATTTTTTTCTTTTTATTGTCTTATAACTTTCTTTTTGTTATTGCTTTGTGCTTTTTAAAGTCAACTTTTCAGGTTTATATCTGGTAATCTAAACAACTAATTTGAAGATAACATCCTGCAATACAGCAACCATCAGTGAATTCCTGTTACTTTAACAAAATTTTGTGTTGTTTCTGATGCTGTTTTACACTATTTTGTATTCTTTAAAAAATAAAAAATGAAGAGTTCTTTTTTTAAGGGTTAAGGCAGAAAACACTTGAATATCAGCTCTGTTAAAGCTTGCTTGGAGAAATTGGCTATTGTTTCCTTAATCCTAGTGTCTTAGAAGACCAGGTAAGCAGCTTAGTTGCAGGTTTATGGGGAAGTTGCATGAACAGCCCCATTGTGTTTTGCAGCCTGGCTCTCTAGGAGAGAATCTGTAGTGCTATGACTTTAACTGGGATTGCATTAAATCTGTATAACCATTTTGGGAGTGTGACCATTTTCACAGTTGGTCTTCCTAGCCAGAAGCAAACCATCTTTCAATTTTCTTTTTTTTTATTTTTTACTAATTTTAATGAGGTAGAGCAATGAGACAGTTTCAAAACAGGCTAGTAGGACAGTTACAATAATTAATACATTGCATATTGTTGTCTTTGTAGTAGTTATTCAGAGTACAAGATGCAGACATGATATCCTGTCCAAACAATATTAGTACAAATCTTTCTTCTCATTAATCTAAAGAAAAGTAGCTGTATATCTATCCTATTTTGTATATGCACATATATATTTTGCACAAATTGTGATAGCCAAATCTTGGAAGCAGCCAAAATGCCCATCACCTGAGGGATGGATGAAAAAGATGTGATGTTTTTATACAATGGAGTATTGCTCAGCTATAAAGAAAAATAAATTCAAAGCCTTCAAATACGGCTTCTCCTTTCCATTTTTTGAAATCTTCTTTGATCTTTTTTCATTGTACTGTGTTTTTCACTGTATAAATCTTTTACTTTCTTTGTGAGACTGATTCCTAAGTACGTCATTTATTTGGATATTATTGTAAAAGGCATGCTTTCCCTAATTTCTCTTTTGATGTTTTCATTGTTTGTGTACAGAAATGCTATTGATTTTTGAGTGTTGACTTTGTATCTTGCTATGTTACTGAATTTGATTATTAAATCTACAAGTCTTTTGGTGGGGTTTTTGGAGTCTTCTACATAGAATAACATATCAGCTGTGAAGAATGATTATTTCACTTCTTTCCCAATCATTATGGTTTTTATTTCTCTCTCTTGTCTAATTGCTCTGGTTAATGGTTAGAGAGCTATATTGAATATTAGTGGTGGCAGTGGATATCCTTGTCTTGTTCCTGATTTTATTTTTAAAAAAATGTTTTAACTTTCTGCAAAGCTTTATTCCAGAGGAGCTCAGCCCTTCTTGGCAGCTGCCTTCCTCATGGCAGCCAGCACATTGCTCAGCTCTCACGCTTCCTCTTGGCAAGGATGTGTGTCCCCACCCTTTTATTGATGAACCTGAGGGCATGTTTGTCCTTGGAGACCTTCAGTAGCTCCGTGGCGCACTGCTCATAGGGCGAAACCGCACACTTCCTGGATCATGTCCCGCACAAATTTAGTTTTTTTGGTGAGGTGTCCGGGATGGTGGCTCTGCCTTGGTTTGCTCACATTGTTAGTCACCTTGTGGCCCTTGTTGAGGCCCATGGCCATGGGATAGTGGAGGGCCATGGCTACTGGTCTTCGATGGTTGCTGTGGCAGAAGGATCAGTGCCACATGGAACCATGGGAAATCTTGTTCCTGATTTTAAAGTAAAGACTTTAGTGTAATTTGTCATAGTCAAACACTGGAAACAACCCAAATACCCTTCAATTGAAGAATGGATAATGAAGGATGGTATTTTTACATATTGGAGTCAGCTATAAAACAGGATAAATTTGCATCTTTTATTGGTAAATGGATGCAACTACAGAACATACTCTTAAGTGAAATTAATCTGACCCACATGTGCAAACATCATATCATCTCCTAAGTGAGAACTGGAAAGAGAAAAGTGGAATCTGAAGGGTACAATAGACGCTGGAAAAAGCGAATGAACTTGAGCAGAGGAAAGTTACTGAGTTGAGAAGAACAGGAGAGGGAGTGGGGAAAGAGATTTATCTACGTATGTAAGCAGGGTGGTTTGGACAAGTGTGTTGTGCATTTCTGCTGCTCTATGGAAAGGAGCCATTAATGCTTAATTTGTTTTGTCTCCTTTTTTTTCAATTGTTTATACTTTTTCTCTTCTTAATTTGTTTTTGTTTCTTCTTCCAATTTTACATTCATATATCTGGTAATATGAATAACTGGTTGGAAGACAACACTATATGTTACAACAAATTCTATGAAATTCATAGTACTCTGTTAAGTGAAATACTATATCACTTGTAATTTTTTCTGTTCGAATTCTAATTTGTACTCTCTTTAAAAAATAAAGAGAGTTCGATCGGTAGCGGGAGCGGAGAGCGGACCCCAGAGAGCCCTGAGCAGCCCCACCGCCGCCGCTGGCCTAGGTACCATCACCGCAACCATGAGCAGCGAGGCCGAAACCCAGCAGCCGCCCGCCGCCCCCCCCCCCCCCCCCCCCC
>PVKA01032926.1:0-17747 GCA_004027165.1 Ctenomys sociabilis | reverse complement strand
GGAGAAGACTTTCTCTCAGGCTCTCACAGAGAGCAATCTGGTCAAGCATTGGCCGTGACTCATCCACATGGATGACACAGACAAAGGAACTATCTTATTTTCTTATACCTGAATTACATCAGAAATTCAATAATTAATGCTATCTTCCTTGTTATTTTCCTAGTGGTTGTCCATAGTACTAGAAGCCATAGTAATAACTTGTCCAACCACTATTAATGTAAATCTTGCTTCTCATAGAATTATAGAGAACCACAGCATACTTATCCTAAATGTACAGTTTATACAAACACATCATGATTCTTCTTTTGTATCCCCTTTGTTTTTGTCGAGACCCGTCAATGATGAGCTCTCCATTGTCATCAAACCAATTTAGTTGCCTGATTTCGGGGACAAAGTCCAACAGAATGCAGCATTCCACATTAAAAGTGAGTACGAGAAGAAGTTGTTGGCTTACTATTATGGCAACACGTTATATGCCTCATTTTTATACTTTTTTGCTGGATGGTTAAGACTGAGATAGATCAAGACTTTTATACCAAAAGATGTAGCTTTTATTTCTGATTATATCAGTGAAGTCTCCTTAGGGTTTATCTTGTAACCCTGTATCTTACGCTGTACATCCTTTGTCTGTGTCATCCATGCAGATGAGTAACAGCCAGTGCTTGACCGTTATGATCTCCATGGGAGCCTGAGAGAAAGTTTTTTCTCCATGTGACTATCCCCAGGGACACAATGAATCAAAAATCTCTCCTCTGTGCCTACATAATCCCCTTGATCAGAAAATTTGGGGCACCACTGAGTTTCATAATGTTACAGTACAGGTTCTCCTACACCCTGAGTGTTCGCTGAACTTCAAAGGCTAGGACCAAAATGTTGGCTGGCCTTGTGGCTCTTCTTACTCCAATTTCAATCTGTGCACTTAGGTTGTTAACTATCCAGAAGGAAAGCTACTTAGTATGCTGCAACATATGCCGTTCAGTTTGCCCTAACTATCTGACTCAGTTGTCTTTAGTTGTTGTTGTACATTTCTGTTTGTCTGTCTTCTTTTGTCTCTTTCTGCAAGGGAGACTATATGATATTTGAACATGTGTGTCTGGTTCATTTCACTTATGAGTATATGTTCAAGTGGCATCCACTTCAATACAAATGTTTCAGTTTATCACTCTTTATAGCTGAGTAATACTCCATTATATAGAAATACCACATCTTTTTCTACCATTCCTCATGTGAGGGGAATCTTTGTTGTTTCCAAGATTTTGTTATCACAAATTGTGTTGCTATAAACATAGGTACAAATATATCACTATGAAATAATGTTTTCAGTTCCTCAGGGAAAATTCCCAGTAGGGGGATAGCTGGCTTGAATGGGAATTCCAGTCCTACTCTTTTGAGGTGTCCCCACACTGATCTCCACAAAGGGTGTACCTGTCTACATTCCCACCAACAGTGGAGAAGTGTTCCCTTTTCCCCACAACCTCTCCAACATTTGTTATTGGTTGATTTCCTTATGATATCCAATCTTTGTGAAATGAGATGCTCTCAGTGATGTTTTTATTTGCATTTCATGGATGGCTAGTGACGTGAAGCATTTTTTCGAATATTTATTCATTTCTTTAATTTCATCCTCTGAGAAGTGTGTACTCATCTCAGATGCTCATTTCTGAATTGGGTGTTTAAATTGCCGGGCCCTGTTATATCTTAATTCTTTATATATTCTAGACAAAAGACCTTTGTCTGATTGCTTATTAGTTAGGATATTTTCAAAAATTGTGGAATGTCTCTTCACTTTGTTGACAATTTCTTCTGATGTGAAAAGCTCCTCGAGAAGATTTGATACCAACTGTTGATTCTTTCAAGCGTTTTCCGTGCAAATATATGTTTGTTCATGAACTCTTTACCTACCCTGATGTCTTCAAGAGTTCCTATTTCCTCTTCCAGGAGATTGATTGTTTCTGTTTTAATATTTAGATCTTTAATCCATTTTGACTTCAGCTTGGTGCATCGTGATAGAGCTGGGTCAATTTTTATTTTCTAGCATGTAGAAATGTAATGTGTGCAGCATCATTTCTTAAAGAAACTAATTTTATTCGAGTAATCTTGTTTGGCCCGTTTTTTAATTTTATTTTTCTTTTGTTTTATTGAAGTACAAATATCAATGAGACAGTTTTAAGATACCTTGACGAGATGGATTTCATAAATTAATACATTTCAAACTGTTTTCATAATGTTTTGGTATCATAAAAGGTGCATACATGATAATATACTTACACACATTATTATACCGTATGTCTCATATCAGTAAATTAAGAGACTGCAGCTGTTTGCGTATCTTACTTTATATACCTGAATTGCATCAAATATTCAGTAATTAATACTTTCTACCTTCTTATTTTCCTAGTGGTTGTCCATAGTACTAGAGGCTGACATAATATCCTATTCAACCACCATTACTGCAAATCTTGCCCCTCTTAGAATTAGCACAGCATTATCAATCCCAAGTGTACTGTCCACACACAAACATCATGATTATTCCATTCTATACCCCTTCCTTACTCTACACCTGTCAGAGATGGCTACTCCATTATCATTCAACTAACTTAGGTGCTTGAACTCGACAACACAATAATACACAGTCCAGCATTCCACAACAATAGTAAGTTATTTGTAGAAATTTTTGACAAAAGCCATTTACACCTCAGCTTACTATTATGGCCCAGCGATGTATACTTCATTTTTATACTTTTCTGCTGGATGGTTAAGACCTAGATAGAGCAAGACTTATATACCAACACAAGTACTTTGTGTTTCTTATGTGGTCAGTGAAGTTCCCTCAGGGTTTATCTTGTAGTCCCGTACCTTAATCTGTAGATCCTTTGTCTGTGTCATCCATGTGGATGAGTCACGGCCAGTGCTTCACCAGTTTGCTCTCTTTGAGAGCCTGAGAGAAAGTTTTCTCTCCATGTGACTCTCCCTATGCACACTATAGAACTTCAATCTCTTTCCTCTGTGGCTCCATAATCTCCTTGTTCAGAGAATTTGGAGCTCAACTGAGTTTCATGATGTTGTAGTACACGTTGTCCTGTGTCCTGAGTCTTTCCTGACTTTGAAAGGCTAGGGCCAAAATGTTGGCTGTCCCTGTGGCTCTTCTATTTCTCCAATTTTGATCTGTGAATTTAGGTTGTTAACCATCCAGAAGAAAAGCTGGTTAATATCCTGCAGCATATGCCATTCACTTTGCCTTATCTGACTCAACTGATTTTAGTTGTTGTATGTTTCCATTTGTATTTCTGCTTCTCGCTTCTTAGGCTAGGGAGATTATATGATATTTACACATGTGTGTCTGGTTTATTTCACTTAACAGTATATGTTCAAGTGACATCCATTTCAGTATAAATGCTTCAAACTTATCATTCTTAACAGCTGAGTAATACTCCATTATATAGAAATAACACATCTTTTTCAACCGTTCCTCATGTGATGGACATCTTGGTTGTTTCCAAGATTTTGCTATCACACATTTTGCTGCTATAAACATAGGTACACATATATCACTATGATACAATATTTTTCAGTTCCTTTGGGAAAATTCCCATTAGGGAGATAGCCGCATTGAATGGCATTTCTAGTCCCACTCTTCGAAGGAGTCTCCACACTGACCTCCACAACGGTTGTACCATTTTACATTCCCACCAGCAGTGGAGAAGTGTTCCCTTGTCTCCACAACCTCTATCATATTTGTTGTAGCTTGATTTCCTTATGATAGACATTCTATCTGGAGTGAGATGGTATCTCAGGGTTGTTTTTATTTCCATTTCACGGATGACTCGCGATGAGGAGCATTTTTTCACGTATTTATTACCTTTTTAAATTTCTTCCTCTGAGAATTGCGTATTCATCTCAGATGCCCATTTCTGAATTGGGTCTTTAAATTGGATGGCCCTGTTATATCTTGGTTCTTTATATATTGTAGACAACAGACCTCTATGTGATTGCTTATAAGTTAGAATTTTTTCAAAATTTGTGGGTTGTCTTTCCACGCTGTTGACAATTTCTTTTGACATGCAGAAGCTCCTTAAGCAGAGTTAATCCCAGTTGTTGATTCTTTCAAGTGCTTCCTGAGCAGATATATGTTTGTTCATGAACTCTTTACCTACTCCTATATCTTCAAGAGTTCCTCCTACTTTCTCTTCCATGAGATTGAGTGTTTCTGTTTTAATGTTTAAATATTTAATCCATTTTGACTTTCACTTAGTGCACGGTGATAAAGCTGGGTCAAGTATTAGTTTTCGGCATGTAGAAAGCCATGTTTTCCAGCACCATTTGTTAAAGAGGCTATCTTTCTTCCAGTGATCTTGTTTAGCTCCTTTGTCAAAGATCAGATGGCTGAGTGTTTTTGTACGTGCCTCTGCATCTTCTAATCTATTCCACTGATCCTCACGTCTATTTTGTTGCCAATACCATGTTGATTTTATCACAGTGGCTTTGTAGTATAATTTCAAGTCAGGGATTGTGATGCATTCTCCCTTGTCTTTATTGGCCAAGATTGCCTTTGCCATTTTACATCTTTTGTTTTTCCATATAATTTTAGGATCTATTTCCCTAGGTCTGGGAGGTATCTTGGTGCCAGTTTGATAGAGACTGCATTCAATCTGTACAGCAATCTTGGGAGTACAGCCATCTTTACGATGTAGGTTTTTTCTATCCAGGAACATGGAATATTTTCCATTTTCGGAAATCCTCTATAATCGCTTTTCATAGGGTGTTGTAATTTTTGTGCAAAGGTGATTGACTTCCTTGGTTAAGTGAACCCCAGCATTATGTCATTTTTCACACTGTTATGTAACAAGTATTCTTTCTATTGTTTCCATTTCAGTGTGCTTGCTATCTGTGTAGAGGAATGCTATTGACTTTTGAGTATTGACTTTCTATCCGGCTATGTTACTGAATTACAGTGTCAGTTCTAGGAGTTTCTTGGTGGAATTTGTGGGCTATTCCAAGTAAAGTATCATGTCATCTGCAAAAAGTGATAATTTAAATTCTTCTTTACCAATTCTTATTCCTTTCATTTCTCTTTCTTTTCTAATGGCTGTTGCTAAGGATTCCAAGACTATATTGAATAGGAGCAGTGATAGATGATGACTAGGTAGGATTCATCCCAGGGATGCAAGGATGGTTCAATATTCGAAAATGTATAAATGTAATACAGTATATTGATGGACTTAAATCTAAAAACCACATGATCATCTCAATTGATGCAGAGAAAGCCTTTGACAAAGTCCAAAATTCTGTCATGTTCAAGGTCCTACAGAAAATTGGAATAGATGGACTCTATCTTAACTTGATAAGAGCCGTCTATGACAACCCAAAGCTCACATACTCCTAAGTGGGGAAAACTGAATTCTTTTACTCTTAAATCAGGTACAAGACAAGGATGTCCTCTATCACCCCTCCTATTCAATATAGTCTTGGAATCCTTAGTAACAGCCATTAGAAAAGAGGGAGAAATAAATGGAATAAGAATAGGAAACGAAGAAGTTAAATTATCACTATTTGCAGATGACATGATAGCTTACTTGGAAGACCCCGAAAATTCCACCAAAAAACTACTAAAATTGATAGGGAAATTCAGTAGCATAGCAGGATACAAAATCCATACTCAAAATCAATAGCATTCCTCTACACAGATAAGAAACACACTGAAAGGGAAACAATAGAAACATTACCTTTCACAATAGCACCCTGGAAAATGAAATACCTTGGGATTCACTTAAACAAGGAAGTCAAAGATCTTTTCACGGAAAATTACAATACCCTAAGCAAAGAGATTATAGAGGATTTCAGAAAATGGAAAGATATTCCATCCTCCTGGATAGGAAGAGCCAACATCGTGAAGATGGCCATACTCCCAATATTTCTGTACAGATTTAATGAATTCCCTATCACACTGCCACCAACATACCTCCCAGATATAGAGCAATCAATCCTAAAATTTATTTGGAACCACAAACGACCTAGAATAGCAAAGGCAATCTTGGCCAATAAAGACAAGGCAGGGGGCATCACAGTTCCTGATTTGAAATTATACTACAAAGCCACTGTGATAAAATCAACATGGTATTGGCAAGAAAATAGACCTGAGGATCAGTGGAATAGATTAAAGATGCAGAGGTATCTATGAAAACACTCAGCCATGTTATCTTCGACAGAGGTGCTACACAAGCTCACTGGTAGATAGCCTCTTTAACAAACGATGCTGGAAAACATGGCTTTCTACATGCCAAAAACTAAAACTTGACCCAGCTCTATCACAATTCACTAAGTTAAAGTCAAAATGGATTACAGATCTAAACATTAAAACAGAAACACTCAATCTCCTGGAAGAGAAACTTGGAGGAACTCTTGAAGACATAGGAATAGGTAAAGTGTTCATGAACAAACATATATTCGCACAGGAAGCTCTTGAAAGAATCAACAACTGGAATCAACTCTTCTGAAGTAGCTTCTGCATGTCAAAAGAAATTGTCAACAGAGTGAAAAGACAACCCACAAACTTTGAACTAATCCTAACTAATAGGCAATCAGACAGAGGACTACTGTCTAGAATATATAAAGAACTAAGATATAACAGGACCCTCAAATTTAAAGACCCAATTCAGAAATGGGCATCTGAGATGAATACACACTTCTCAGAGGACAAAATTAAAGAAGTGAATAAATATATTAAATAAGGCTCCACATCGCTAGCCATTAAGGAAATGCAAAGAAAAACAACACTGAGATACCATCTAACTCCAGAAAGAATGGCTATCATAAGGAAATCCACAAACAACAAATGTTGGAGAGGTTGTGGTTGAAAAGGAAACACTTCTCCACTGCTGGTGGGAATGTAGACTGGTACAACCATTGTGGAGTTCAGTGTGGAGACTCCTCCAAAGAGTAGTACTAGCAATCCCATTCAAGTCAGCTATCCCCCTACTGGGAATTTTCCCAAAGAATCTGGATACATTGTATCATAGAGATATATGTGTACCTATGTTTATAGCAGCACAATGTGTGATAGCAAACTCTTGGAACCAACCAAGATATCGATCACATGAGGAATGGGTGAAAAAGATGTGGTATTTCTATATAATGGAGTATTACTCAGCTATTAAGAATGATAAGTTTGAAGCATTTATACTGAAGTGGATGCCACTTGAACATAAACTCATAAGTGAAATAAACCAGACACACATGTGTAAATATCGTATAGTCTCCCTAGTATAACAAGCGAAAAGCAGAAATAGAAAAGGAAATGTACAACAAGTAAAATCAGTTGAGTCAGATAAGGCAAAGTGAATGGCATATGCTGCAGGATACTAATCAGCTTTTCTTCTGGATGGTTAACATCCTGAGATCCCAAGTCAGAGTTGGAGAAATAGAAGAGCCACAAGGCCAGCCAACATTTTGGCCCTAGGCTTTCAAGGTCAGCGAAGACTCAGGACATAGGAGACCCTGTACTGCAACATCATAAATCTCAGGCGAGCTCCAAATTTTCTGAACATGGAGATTATGGAGGCACAGAGGAAATAGTGTGCCTCGCGAGAGTCACATGAAGCGAAAACTTTCCTCAAGCTCTGACAGAGAGCCAATTGGTCAAGCATTGGTCGTGACTCATCCACATGGATGACACAGACAAAGGAACTACAGAATAATGTACAGGACTACAAGATAGACCCTGAGAGGACTTCAATGATCACATAGGAAATATAAAGTTCATCTGTTGGTATATAAGTCTTGAGCTATCTAAGTCTTAACCATCCAGTAGTAAAGTATAAAAATCAAGTATACATCGTGGGGCCATAATATTAAGCTGAGCTGTAAATGGATATGGTCGACAATTTCTTTGAATAACTCACTATTGTTGTAGAATGCTGGACTGTGTTGGATTGTGGTGTCGAGTTCAATCACCTAAGTTAGTTGAATGTCAATGGAGTGCCCACCTTTGACAGGTGTAGACAAAGGAAGGGGTGTAGAACGAAAAAATCATGATGTGTGTGTATAGACAGTACAGTTGGGATAGATAACGCTGTGCTTCTACATAATTCTATGAGAGGCAAGATTGCACTAATGGTGGTTGGACTGGATATTATGTCGGCTTCTAGTACAACAGTCATCCACTTGGAAAATAATTATTGAATTTTTTATATAATTCAGGTATAAAAAATAAGAAAAGTAAATAGCTACACTGTTAATTTGCTGATAAGAGATGTCTGCTAAAATAATATCTGTAAATATAATATCATGTATGCACCTTGTACAATACCAAAACATTGTGAAAACAGTTTGCAATGTATTAATTTATCAAATCTGTATTGTTAAGTTGTCTTGAAACTGTCTGAGTGACATTTGTAGGTCAATAAAATAAAAAAAAAGAAACAACTAAAAAAAAAGAGGTAAAGTCATTAAAAAAACAGGATAAAACGGAGTAGATAATAGCAGGTAAATATCATACCAATCATAAATCAACACATTAGGATTATAACCATCAATGTAAATGAATTCAATTTACCAATTAAGAGAAGGAGACAGGCACAGTGGATTAGGAAACAAAATCCAAAATTGCTGTATAGAAGAAACTTACCTTACTCCAAGAGAATTTCATAGGCTCAAAGTCAAACGATGGAAAACAATAATACATGCTCCAGGACCTGAGAAAAAAATCAAGAGTAGCAATTCTGTTCTCAGACAATCTGAACTTCAAACCAAGAATGATCAAACTACACAAAGAAGACCACTGTATATTAGTTAGGGGAAAAATTTAAGAGGAAGAAGTAACACTCATAAATATCTATGCACCAAACACAGAAGAACCCAACTATGTAAGAGAAATCTTAATGGACATGTAAATCCTAATATTGTAGGTCACAATCTTAACAGGAGACATTAACACAAGGTTGTCTCAAAAAGATAGATCAACCAGATAAAAAATTGCCAGTTAAGTAGCACAATTGAACCAAACCTTAGAACACATGGGCATTGTGGACATACACAGAGTGTTCCAACCAACCACAGATGAAAACACATTTTTTTGAGCTGCACACAAGTCATTTTCCAAAATAGAGCACATACTAGTCCACAGGTCTTGATTAAGTGTATGCAAGAAAACAGAAATTATCCCTTGCATATTATCTGACCACAGTGCAGTGAGACTGGACATAAATGACAAAAGAAAACTGGAAAACCCGCTAATTTCATGGAAATTAAATGACACTCTACTCAGCAAATATTGTGTCACAGATGAAACTGAACAATAAATTCAACACTATCTATAATTCAATAAAAATTCAATCACATTTTATCAGAATATATGGTAGGCGAGGAAAGCAATTCTTAGATGGAAAGCTTAACTATAAACTCACACATCAGGAATACAGAAAGGGAACAAATAACCGCCCAAATGATGCACCTTTGACATCTAGAAAAAGAAGAGCAAACCAAACACAGAGCACAAAGACGGGAAGAAATCATAAAGGTTAGAGCAGAAATTAATTCAACTGAGATCAAGAAACACTTCAAAGTATCCACATATCGAAAAGTTGGTTCTTTGTAGTAATAAATAAAGTGGATAAGCCTTTAGCAAACCTCATCAAAAAGAGGAATTAAAATATTCATATACGAGTAATAAGGAACTAAAACAGTGAAATCACCACTGGCCCAGTGGAAATTCAGAAGATTATCAATAGCTACTTTGAGAATCTTTACACTTACAGAATAGAAGACACAGAAAAAATGGACAGATTCTTCAAAAGGTAAAAATTACCAAAACTTAATCAAGAAGATATAACCACTTTCAATAACCCAATACATCGAATGAAATACGAAATGTAATAAACAGCATGCCGATAAAGAAAAGTCGATGTCCTCCTGATGGATTCACAGCTGAATTCTAAAAGAAATTTACAGCAGACGTAATCCCTACATTCCTCAGTAGGGGAAATTCAATTTCAATGAAATTGAAAAGGAAGCAGTCCTCCCAAAATCATTTCTGCACTCAAGTGTTATATTGATTCCAAAACCAGGCAAAGACAAAACTGAAAAAGAGAAGTACAGGCCAATCTCCCTCATGAACATAGATGAAAAAATGCTCAATAAAATCCTAGCACACAGAGTGCAGCAAATAATCAAGAAGATCATACACCATGAACAGGTAGGATTCAACCCAGGGATGGAAGCATGGTTCAATATTCAAAAATCTATAAATGTAGAACACAATATTAATAGACTGAAATTTAAAAACCTCAAGATCATCTCTATTCATGCATAAAAAGCTTTTGATGATGTCTAACACTTATTCATATGCAAAACCCTACAGATAATTTGAATAGATGGCCTCTACCTTAATTTGCCAAAAGCCATCTATGACAACCCATCGGCCTGTGTAATTCTAAACGGAGGAAAACTGAAATCATTTTCTCTTAAATCAGGTGCAAAACAAGGATGTCCTCTATGACCGCTCCTATTCAATATAGTTTTGAAATCATTAGCAACAGCCATTAGAAAAGAGGGAAGAAATAAAGGGAATAAGAAGAGGTAAAGAAGTGAAATTATCACTACTTGCAGATGACATGATACTTTACTTGGAAGACCCCACAAGTTCCACAAAGAAGCTATGAGAAGAATTGATACAGAAATTCAGTAGCATAGCAGGATACAACTTCAATACACTAAAATCAGTAGCCTTCCTCTACACAGATAACAAACACACTGAGAGGGCAACTATAGAAACAATAACTTTTACAGTAGCATCACAGAAATTGATATATCTTGGCATTCACTTAACCAAGGAAGTCGGAGATCTTTTCATGGAAAATTACAACATGTTAAGGAAAGAAATTATAGAGGATTTCAGAAAATCTAATGATATACCCTGCTCCTGGATAGGAAGAACCAACATCTTGAAGATGGCCATATTCCCAAAACTTCTGTACAGATTTAATGCAATCCCTATCAAACTTCCACCAACATACCTCCCAGACCTAAAGAAATCATTCCTAAAATTTATTTGGAACCACAAAATACATTGAATAGCAAGGGCAATCCAGGACAACAAAGGCAATGCTGGATGCATTGCAATCCCTGACTTGAAATTATACTACAAAGCCACTGTGATAAAATCAACATGGTATTGACAATGAAATAGAACTGAGGATCAATGGAATAGATTAGAAGATACAGAGGCCTCTCCAAACACACTCAGCTACCTTATCTTCAACAAAGGTACCTAATAAGCTTTATGGAAGAAAGATAGCCTCTTTAGCAACTGGTGCTGGAGAAACTAGCTTTGTACATGCCAAAAACAAAAACTTGATCCAGTTCTATCACCATGCACTAAGCTAATGTCTAAATGGATGAAAGGTCTAAACATTAAAACAGAAACACTCAATTTCCTGGAAGAGGAAATAGGAGGAACCCTTGAAGATATAAGGGTAGGTCAAATTTTCATAACAAACAAATATTCACATAGGAAACACTTGAAAGAGTTAATACCTGGGATCAACTATTCTTGCATAGCTTCTGCATGTCACAGAAATTGTCATCAAAGTGAAAAGGCAACCCCCAAATTTAGAAAAAATTCCTAGCTAATAAGCACTCAAACAAAGCTCTGCTCTCTAGAGTACATAAATAAGATATATTAGGGCCCTCAAATTTAAAGACCCAATACAGAAATGGGCATCTGAGATCAATATACCCTTCTCAGAGAATGAAATTAAAGAAAGGAATAAATATATGAAAACATGCTCCACATTGGTAATCATCCCTGAAATGCAAGTTAAAGCAACACTGAGATACCATCTCACTCTAGAAAGAATGGCTATCATAAGGAAATCAACGAACAACAAATGTTGGAGAGGTGGTTGGGAAAAGGGAACACTTCTCCACTGCTGGTCTGAGTGTAGACTGGTGCAACCATTTTGGAGATCAGTGTGGAGACTCCTCACAAAATTAGGACTGGAAATCCCACTCAAACTGGTTATCCCTCTACTGTGAATTTTCCCAGAGGAACTGAAAACATCATATCATAGTGATATATGTGTACCTATGTTTATAGCAGCACAATTTCTGATAGCAAAAGCTTGGAAACAACAAAGATGCCCCTCACATGAGGAATGGTTAAAAAAGTATAGTGTTTCTATACAATGGAGTACTCAGCTATAAAGAATGAGAAACTTGAAGCATTTATGTTGAGGTGGATGCCACTTGATCATAAGTGAAATAAACCAGACATACATGTGCAAGTGTCTTATAGTCTCCCTTGTATCAGAAGTTGAAAGAAGAAATAAAAATTGAAATGTGTAGCCACAACTAAGTATTTAGTCCGAAATTTAGGGCAAACTGAATGGTATATGATGCAGGGTGCTAATCAGCTTCTCTTGTGGGTGCTTAACAACTTAAGTTCACAGGTCAAGAATTAGAGAAATAGAAGATTCTCAAGGTCAGCCAACATTTTTATCCCTAGTCTTTCAAGGTCAGTGAAGATTCAGGACATAGGAGAAGCTGTACTGTAACACCACAAAACTCAGGTTTGCCCCAAATTTTCTGATCAAGGAGATCATAAAGCCACAGAGGAAGGTGATCGATGATCTATAGTGTGCCTAAGGAGAGTCACATGGAGATAAAACTTTGTCTCAGGCTCTTACAGCGAGCAAACTCGTCAAGCAATGTCCATGACTCATCCACATGGCTGACACAGGCAAAGGATCTACTGAGTGAGGTACAGGATTACAAGATAAACCCTGAGGGGACTTGCCTGACCTCATCAGATACAAAAGCTATATTTTTTCTTTTATTGATCTTGCTTTATCTCAGACTTCACCATCCAACAGAAAAGTATAAAAATGAGGTATATAACGTGGGGCCATAATAATAAGCTTAGCTGTAAATGGCTATAGTCAACAACATCTTCAGATGACTCACTAATATTGTAGACTGCTGGACTGTGTTTTATTTTCTCGCTGAATTCAGGCACCTATAATTGTTGAATGACAGTGGGGTATCCATCTTTTACAGGTCTAAAAAAAAGGGGGATACAAAGGGGCAACCATGATATGTTTGTCTAAAGAGTTCAGTTAGAATAAATATGTTGTAGTTCTGCATAATTCTATGAGCAGCAAGATTTACACTACTTGTGGTTGGACATGTTATTATGTCATCTTCTTGTACTAAGGACAACCACTAGGAAGATAACAAGGTATAAATTGTTAATCATTGAAACTGTATTATAATTCAGCTTTAAAAATGTAAATGTACAGCTACATTCTCTTTATTCGTTGATTAGAGGCATATGCTCTAATAGCGTCTGTAAGTAGACTATCATGTATGCACCTTGTTTGACAACAAACCACTATGAAAACAATATGCATTGTATTTATTATTGAATATGCCCTGTTAATTTGATTTAATACTGTCTCATTGTAATTTGTTCTTCAATAAAAAATCATAGATTGAAAAAAAGAAAAATAGAAATTGTGAAATAGGAACCACACATGATAAATCCATAATATCAAAACTTAGTTTCTAATGATTAAAAGATAAGCAATAGTATAACACTAAATTGAGGAGTATGAAATTTTGATCAATCACTAGCAATGAAAATAAGCAAATATTTGAAATTTATAAAGTAATAAGTCATGAAATATTTATGAATATTTTTATTAAATTGATCATCCTATTCAAAAATAATGTCCAAAACTTTATTAAAGGAGAATTTATAAACATGAAGAGGTCATTAAATATTGAAGAAAATCAACAATTATCCAACTGTTCCACAACAAGACACTGGGTACCATATGGTGTTCCAGTATGTTTCATCATACTTCCAAAGAACAGGTAATCTCTGTGCTACAAAAAAAGTTGAAACAGGAGGAAAATTTGTCCCTCATATTTTAAATACCTAGTAAAATTTGATGTCAAAATTAGACAAGATTGTTAGGTAAAAATTTTACCTCTCACTTTTGATAAAATGATAAATGTCCTAATTAAAATATTTAGATGTGAGTTCAAGACAGAGAGCATACAGCTGACTTGACCTGTTGTTTCTGTGATTAAATCTTGCTGTAGGCTGTGAAGTATCTTCAGCGACCCTCAAGCCACCCAATGGAGACATTGACCTTTGAGGATGTAGCTGTGAAAATCACATCAGCAGAGTGTGATTTGCTGAGTCCAGCCCAAAAGAAGCTCTACAGAGATGTGATGTGGGAAACACTGATGAATATTAAAGGTCTATATATGATGCAGAGAATTCTTTCAGATTTTAAGAGAAGATATATAAAGGTGAGCAGGATGAAAAAACTTGTAGTAATTTCCACTCCATTCAGAAGCATAAAATGAGAAATTATGGAGAGAATCCCTTTCAAAATGGACAAAAGAAAGACACCAGCTCTGATATTAGTGGATGAACTCTAGGCATTGTAGGTATGAATATTGGGAAAGCCTCCAAGACAACCAAAAGACATGCTGAAGAAAAACCCCATGTAACTAAGAAATGTGTAAAACAATTAGCACATGGTAATTTCTTTTCAAAATGTAGAAAAAATCAGACTGGAAGAGTATCTTATGTATATAAGCAATGCAGAAATGTATTTTCTAGTAAGACTTAATTGAGTAGGCAAACAAAGTGCTCTATGGGAGGGAAAATATATGTATGTCAACAATGTGGGAAGGCATTCAGCAGGTATAATGTCTGTAAAAATCATGAAAGAACACACACTAGGGGGAAATCCTATTATGTACGCAGTGTGGGAAGGCATTCAGTCAAAATAGTAGCCTTTGTTTTAAGTGTGTTATACCTTTCTATTTCCATTTGTTCTTTGAGTTATTATACTAGGGAGACCATACAATATTTATACATGTCTCTGGTTTATTTCACTTATGAGTATGTGTTCAATGGAATCCACTTAAATGAAATTTATTATTACTTATTACTCGGCTATAAAAAATGAAAAACTCAAGAAGTTTTTCATTTTTTATAGCCGAGTAATGCTCCATTGTATAAAAATGCATCTTTTTCATCCATCCCTCAGGTGACGGGCATCTTGATTGTTTCCAAGAAAGGAAAGCAAGAACATGAAGACTGCACAATGAAGAGAAATCAAGAAGAACTAGGAAGCACAACAGTGGCAAAGCCATACAAGTAATATGTACAAGATGAGCAAGGCAATGAATCGTCAGAAGATTTTCCAGCATAGCAGTTAATTGGAAGGATTCTCACCCTGACTAACTATGTATGCTGATACGTGTGAACTAAACAACTGCACTGAGGATGACAATTTCTAGTAGTAGGTTCAGGCTGGGAGTGCTTGTCATTCTGGGCTTCTGAATAGGTGATGCTTTTCAAGACACGACAGTTGCTACTGTGCTGTTTCTCTAGTAGATTTTTCTTTTTTAAAAAGGTGGGGTATTGGTGAATGAAGGCAGGAGAGAGGAAAAGAAGTGATGCAGATCTGTCCTGCTACAATGCTGTACATAGTTAGATTTCTAAACTTATGTGTAAAACACTTGCTGCAATACTTTCATTATATTTCTTTTAAATATTTTTATATTCTTTTTTATTTAATGTATTTACATGTCTCTCTCACCATGCAGCTTGGACTTGTGGTGATCCTCCTGCTTTCCAGCCTCCCAAGAACTGGGATTACAGGTATGTGCCACCACACCAAGACTGGGCAATTCAGGCTGCCCTGTGCTGGCATGGTATGTGTTGCTGAGAATAGAACCTTGGATTCTGCACTTGCCTAAGCAGGCACTTTTGTCTGCTGAGCATCTTTTTTGCGGGGGAATCCAGAGATTGAGTTCAGGCCTTTGTGCTTGCCAGAGAAGCTCTTATTCCACTGAACCATCTCCCCAGCCCTGCTGAGCTATCTTGCCAGCCAAAAATACTTTCATTTAAAAAATAAGAAATTCCCCTCATAATGGGGAGTAACTGCATATCAAAGTGTGGGAAAAAATTCGGCAGACATAAATGCTATCTTTCAGAACGGTGTCACATTGCAGTCAAAGCCTATGCATTCAGTGTGGAAAAGTATTCAGTATACATGGAGATAATCAATTACTTGAAAGGCTATTTTCTAAATACTTTGAAAATTATTCATTGAATGGAGAATAGAAATACTATAGAAGTCAATATCATCTTCAGATACCACACTCAGAGATGGAAGTGTTAACTTTTTTTTTTTCCACAATGTTCAATCCTCCTATCCAGGAGCAATTGATGACTTTTATTTTCTGAAATATTTGATCTCTTCTGAGAGTACTATAATTTTCACTATATAAATCTTACACTTCATGAGATTGATTCCTAAGTATTTTATTTTTCGAGGTATTATTGTGAAAGGCATATTATTGTTTTGCTTTTTTCTTTAAACTAATCTTCTGTGTTTATATCTGGTAGCCTGAGCAACTAATTTGAAGATAGCATCATGTAATACAGCAACCACTGTTAAATTCCTATTGCTTTGCTTAGTGAAATTTTGTGTCATTTTTTTTAATGATTTTCTTGGGAGGCAAATAGCAATGAGAGTTTCAGGGCCAATTGGTAGGATGGTTTCAGTAATTAATATTGCATATTGTAGTATTGGTGGTTGTTCATTGTACAGGATGAAGATATGATATCCTGTCCACTGACACTGTTAGAACAAATCTTTCTATTCATTTAATTAAGAGAATGTGGCTGTATATCTATCCTGGCTATTTTGAATATACAGATATGAAGTGGTCCTTTATTTGTATCCCCGTTTTTGTTTAGTTTTGTCAGAGAAGGGTATTCCATTGTGATTTAAATATTGTAGGTGTGTGAATTCAGCAAGATAACCCAATATAGTCTGGTGGTCCATAATAGTATTGTGTTATCTGTACAACTGGCAATGTCAGAAGTTGTTGACTTGAGTCTTTTGCAACTCAGCATATTAATCTGGCTTTACTTTTTATAACTCGTTTTTGATTTTTCTGCTGAATGATTGAGGCCAAGATAAAGCGAGACCTATAGAACAAGCATTGCGGCATTTGTGTCTGACGGGTTCAGTTAGCTCCCCTCCAGATTTACTCTGAATCCCTGTACAACAGTTTGTGGATCCTTTTTCAATTTTGGCCATCTGGATGAGTTGTAGCCACTGTTTGACCAGATTGCTCTCTGAGAAAGCCTGAGAGAATATTTTCTCTCCAGGTCACTCTGCTTGGGCCACTCTACATCATCATTTGCTTTCCTATTTGGCCCCATGGTCTCCTTGATCAGAAGATGTGGGATACCAGTCTGTTACTTGATGCTGCAGTGCAGGTTCTCCTCTGTCCTGGGTCTTTGTTGACCTTGAAGCCTGGGGCCGAGATTTTGGCTATCCTTGTAGCCGTTTTTCTTTACTTTTTTGTCTGCATTCTAGGGTTGTTGACCCTCCAGAAGAGAAGCTTATTTTTTTTTCCATTTATTTTCATTTTATTAAAATACAAATGTCAGACAGTTTCAAGACACCTTAACCATACAGAGTCGATGAATTAATACATTGCACACTGTTTTCATAACGTTTTGGTATTGTACAAGGTGCATACATGAAATTATATTTACAGGATTTTTATAGCTGAATTATATCAAAGATTCAATAATTATTTACCTAGTGGATGACCATAGCACTAAAAGCCGACATAATATCCTGTCCAACCACCATTAGTGCAGATCTTGCCTCTCATAGAATTATGTAGAAGCACAGCGTTATCTATCC
>PVKA01032925.1:0-24869 GCA_004027165.1 Ctenomys sociabilis | reverse complement strand
AGATTGGAATCAACTTGATGGGATTCCAATAACGTAACTTTGGGATTACAAATGTTGGTTTCTTGGACTGAGACGAGGACCGGGAAGAGTCTCCTACAGTGGGCGACTGGGTGTGAGGCCCAGTGGCAGGAGCTGGGTCTCGGTGTGGCCCTAAGCAGTGGACTTCCCCCGCTGCTCCTTGGGTCCCTCTGCTTCCTGCAGCCCTACCTGAAAGGTACTGTCCTCTGCGGCACCACTCTAGCTTCTTAGCCTGCTTTGGAGCTGATGGACTATGGACCAAGATCCCCATAAACTGGAAGCCAAAGTAAACCTTTCCTCTAAAAAAATAAGAATTCTAGCCGGGCGTGGTGGCGCATGCCTGTAATCCCAGCACTAGGGAGGCTGAGGCAGGAGGATTGTTGTGAGTTCGAGACCAGCCTGAGCTACAAAGTGAGCTTAAGGCCAGCCTGAACTGCACAGTGAGACCCTGTCTCAAAAAAGACAAAAAAAAAAAAAAAAGAATTCTTGAAAGCTGATCACTATTTAAAAATGTGCTTGACTTTTTTTTGCAGAACCAGGGATTGAACTCAGCACCTTGCGCTTGCCAGGGAAGCGCTTACTCCACTGAGCCATCTCCCCGACCCTTTTGACCTTTACTTGCCCTATTTGCGATACCTACAAATTACAAAGGTGCTTTACCTTTTTCTCTTAAAACTAAGGCAAAAAAAAAAAAAGACGGAGCGAGGCCTCGTGATCCCTTCTGGGCTGGAGATGGAATGCCCTTATTGCCGAGCTTTCCAGTTTGCCTTTAACACTCTGGCTCCACCTCAACATATCTGAAAGCCACGTGACCCCTTTTCCTGCGGCTGTCTTCTGTGCCAGAACCCATTAGTGCCATTCTCTGGCCAGCAGCCATTCCCTTCTATTTTAAGAAGTGATCTCTCGCTCATCTCTGAAGCTAAGGCAGCTACGAGCCCACCACCCAGGGCCGGATTGAAAGGGCTGAAACACAGATCCGGCAAGACCCGCTGGTACTGGATTTTCAGAATGTGCTTACTTGTTGAGGGACTTCGGGGGAAACTGGAACTCTCCGTAGGAGACGGTGTCCACCGCGCTGAGCGCCACCCTGACCACCTGCTGGCACTGCAGGCTGATGAAGTCGTACTTACAGATGAGCAGCGACTGGTCAGTCACCAGCACCAGCCGCTCCTTCTCGTTGTTCCAGTGGTCCACCCTGCAGGAGGAGACAGTCACCGTGAACCCCTCTGGGAAGGACGAAGCGAGCCGGGTGTCCGCAGGGCCCCCGGGCGCCCGGCTTACTCGGTCAGCAGCCACACCCCCTGGATCTCGCCGTCCTCCACGGGCCGCACCACGGCGCGGATCTCCTCCACAGCCTGCTCGATGGTGCCGGGCTGGGGGCGACCGGGGCGAAGGTCACTCTCGAGGCCCCCGGCACCGGTCCCGGCCAGTCCCGCTCCCTGCCCCCCGCCCGCCCGCCGGCCCCATCCTCACCCGGAACACGAAGTACTCCTTGACGCGGGCGCGGCGCGTGGGGTCGTGGACGCTGAGAGGCCACAGCGTCTGGCGCAGCGGTGTGCCCGCGCGCCCGCCGGCTCCGCCGCACACCGGCACCTCCTCGCCGGCTGCCAGCAGCGCCGTGGGGCTCGTGCCCGCCGAGTCCACCGAGTCCCGCAGCTGCAGCATCGCCGCACCCGGCCGCGACCGTCGCGACACCGGCCGCTGTCGCGCGGCAGCCCCGGCCGTCTGCCTGGCCCCGCCCTCCTGGGGGCCCCCTCGATTGGCTGCGCCCTTTATGTCCCGCCCTCGGGGCTCCGCCCGCCTGATCTAATGCCTCTTACGATTGGCTCCTTCCGAGTCGTCGTCTATGATTGGCTCAAATCCGCGGCCGTTGGTCACTCTCGCTCTGGCGGAAGCGCCCTCCACCCAGGCCCATTTCCTGTTTATGCGTTTAGAAAGGGGGTGGAGTCCAGGGTCGTTGCCTAGGAGATGCGGGTGGGAGAAGGAGCAGGAGGGGAGACCCCAGGGAACTCTCCCTGACGCCTGAGAGCCGACTGCCGCTCAGCAAGTGAGGTGTTGTGGTACTTTTCTCGTTGCTGAGACAAATACCCGACACCCACGAGGGAGGAAAGGTTTCCTTAGCTCGCAGCTTGTAGAGGGAGGTTTCAGTCTACAAGCCTAGGCTCCATAGCAGGGTGACCGAGGGAAAACGGCAGAAGGTTCCACAAGCAACACACACCTCCTCCTGTCCCTTATGCCGTATCCAGGCTCCTGGGATCCCCGTTGACAACTGCGCCTCCGTCTCGAGGGTGGCGAGGAGTACAGCTCCCGACTCGGTGGGACAGGGGGATTCACAGCTGAGGCACAGGCACTCTTAAGGGGCTGAGTTAAGACTTCAGTCTTCACTTCGGGTGGCGCCGTAAGGAATACACGACCATGAGCCCTCCCAGCACCCTAGCAAGCAGGCAGGAGGAGACACCAAGCTTGGGGTTGGCCACCTGCGAAGGTCACAGATCAAAGCCAGAGCCTGGATTGCCCCCAGATCTGGTCCAGATCCTGCTCTCATCCCCTGGAGGGGAAGGGCCTTAGAACACTGTCCGTCTCCCTCAGAGAAGCCATCTTCTCCGGGGCCACACTGACCTGGCCCTGCTCTCCCCGTGGGACCTCAGCCCAAAGGCTCAGCCCTCAGGGCCCCTGGGACCCCAGCAGCACCCTCCGTAGCCCATGTTTCAAGCTGAGGGAAGCATCCAGTGCCTGCTAGCTGTCCTCACCAGCTGGTCACTCATGACTTCTGCTCTCCATCTTGCCCCTTGCCTCCGTGCACCCTGAGAACTTTGTTGCCTCCAACGCCTGTCCAGAGCTCGGCAACCAGGAGACACCTCGCTAGGGTGCACTGGGGAGGCGTCCTCTGCTCTGTGGTCTAGACCACCCTGCGCAGGGGCCTCCTGCTCCTGCTGCCCACCCTATTTATTGAGAAAGTTTGAGAAACAAACCTGTATTTGACACTTGGGGGTTTATAACTGAGGAAGGGGCTGGAACAAGGACAGATTAGTGACAGAAATCCATTGGAAAAGAATCAAGAAACCAGACACAGCAAGCATGGCTATGCCAGAGTATCAGAAAACCAACAGGTAATGGTCACTCTGCTCCCGAAAATCCCAGGCACACATAATCCCACCCTCACATCCCCAACCTTCCCCACACCTGGCTTTGGATACCACCACACTGCCTCTGAAATCTTGTATGGTCAAAGCCTCCCCCTTCTGAGTATGGGTGGAATCAAGCACCATAGCATCAGACTGAACTGTAACTCCTGCCCACCCTCAGCTGTAGACTCTCCCATACTCTCCAGACCTTTAGAGACCCGGTGCCCCCTCCGGGGCCACAAGCTCCTCTCCCTGGTGACTCCCACCCTGCAGAGAGGACCTTCGCCTCTTTCACTTAGCGTTGTTGCTTCTTTTTAATAAATCCTACTATCACCACTCTTTCTGAGTGTCCTGCTCAATTCTTTGGGACACCAAGGGCCTGGAAACAGCTCCTTCACTCTCTCTCTCTCTCTCTCTCTCTCTCTCTCTCTCTCTCTCTCTCTCTTTCTCTCTCTCTCTGTCTCTCTCTCAATAACATAACCACATCCAGAGTTTTATACTTCACAACAGCTCAGGGCTGTAAACATACAACTGTACATTGGGAGAAGCACGTTGGGATGGTCCGAACCCCCCTTAGCATCTGTGACCCCATAGCAGTGCCAGTGAGCAGAGCCCCTTCTGGTCTGTGGAGACCACGGGACCAGCCAGACCTGTCCCCTGCACCTTCCAGATCTGTGCTGTGTGTAGAGCCTTGAAAAGTGTGTGCATGTGTGAGAAGTGTCAAACTGGGACTTCTATCCACACGTTGCTCCATTTAAGAAGCTTTGCATATGTTTACCTGAGCATCACAGGGGGTGAAATACACCCAGGCCACTCTTCTGTTGGGTGTGACTCCGAAGCTGCACTACGGGGAAGCTAAACCTATCAGTGCATGCATCCACTCAGCAGGCAAGTGGCAAGGTGTGTGCAGGAGAGCCAAACAGCAATAGGTGTTTCACCCATGACACGCTCCTGGCTAAACGTCTGTGCATTTAGGATTTGTTATTTTTAAAACTTTCCTTTTGATTTTTCTGGTAAAAACAGCCCAGTTCAATGCAAAGTTGCATGAAAAATCAGTTCGCAAGTTTTGGAGGGGGGTTGAAAGTGAATCGTCCAATCATTCATGCATGGATGATGAAGGTGATGATGACTTTGACATTGACCAAGTGAGAAAAGTTCCTGTGACAGTGAGATGGAGCAAGGACTGATGGATACAGACACAGCGAACGCCAACCACATCAGCATGAGTGTGTAGTTGACTAGCTGAAATGTGAAAGGGTCACACAACCAAATGAGATGAACCCATGGTAGAGCTAGGTCCAACAAGGGCTGGCCAAATAGCTCAGCGGATTAAAGTGCCTGTGAGCAGGCACAGTGACCTGGGCTCGATCCCCAGTATGCCGTGCTGGCCCCACCCCGGGGCACGCTAAGCCCATGACTGAGACTGGGCATGGTGGTGCGGGCCTGTCATCCCAGCACTTGGGAGGCTGAAGACATGAGGCTCAAGAGGAGTCTGGTCTGTGTAGTGCGACCCTGTAGACACTGTGCTAAATGCATGAAAAGAGAAAGATCTGATATGTAGCTGCTCCCCACTCAGTTTGAGAAATTTCTGGGTAATTGTCAAGCAATTTGCACGTCATCTGACTACATGGGTATTGATGGGCGTTTTGCAGTATTTCATGGTCACGGTAGCTTCAGGCAATATAGTCCCCAAAACTTTGAAAATGTGCACAAAAGTTTATGCTTTGTGGCTGCAAGGGCAACTTTTCAACTTAGGAATTTATCCTAGGGCTCAGTCACCAGGTCCTCCTCCATATAGTAACAAACCAAATGATGCTGTGGACAGACTTGTCGCTCCCATCTCCCAAACTAATGGGAATGTGGCGTTGCCACCGGCTTGCCAGTTTCCAGTTAGGGTTATATTTGCTAACAGAGCGCCTCTTGACCAGCGCAGGAACTGTCCGCAGCAACAAAGCAGAAATTCCAAGTGAACTATTGTAATCTCAAAGAAGAGGATTGTACAGTCCAGTCTTTCGGGCTTAGAGAGACATAACGTCGGCCTCTTTTAGGGCCGACAAGTGAACAGGCAGCACCACAGAGACCTGCTATGACAACAGGAACACTGGAAAGTCGTCAGGTGTGCCCTGCAGGAAAGGACAGGGACACAAAACGTGTTGTAGCGTAAGCCGCGCTGGTGCGAGGCATGCAGTTTTCACGTGTGACGCCTGCCTTCGGGGTGACTGTTGCAGCAAAGCGTATCTCCGTGGTGGACTTTCTTTGTATCTATATTGCAGGTTTTTGTTTCTGCTGCTATCGGTCAGCCTTGTAAGCAAGTAAACAGCCGTGTGCTCCAAGCGTGCATTGCGCGCTGGATATTTGGTCTTATGGATGTCTGACTTTCCCATTACATGTGCATTGTATAACACCAAGGGAAGCTGCTGACACCACAGGAAGGTGGGGTGGTGACAAGAATGGCCTCCCGCGTAGGACAGGAGAGCTAGGCACACCCGCCATCTGTGTGACCAAGACGTGTGGGTGGAAGATGGAGTTGTCATGTGCGAGGACGGCCTTGGGGGTGACAGTTGAAGCAAAGATTTTTTTTAATGTATTTGGTACAGGGTCTCACTACACAGCTCGGACTCCTAGTGACGTTCCTGTTTTTAGCCTCCCCAGCATTGGGATTACAGGTGTGCTCCCCAGCGCCTGCCTGGACTGTGGCCAGCTCAGTGCGCCCTGGGGTGGGGCTGGAGCAGCATGTGTTGTGGGGGATCAATCCCAGTCCCTGCACTTGCCTAAGCAGGTGCTTAGTCCAGCTCGGGGCTCTAAACACATGCCTATAATCCCAGCACTGGGGAGGCTGAAACAGGAGGATCCAAGCTGTGTGGTGAGACTTTGTACCAAATAAATGAAGGAAGGAAGGAAGGAAAAGAAGGAAGGAAGGAAGGAAGGAAGGAAGGAAGGAAGGAAGGAAGGAAGGAAGGAAGGAAATTTTAATAAAAAATCTCTAAAGAATAAGCATAGGTATTATACACCCACAATAACACACCTTTATGACAAAATTGGGGTGATGCCCCAAGGTTCATTTCCTGGGAAATCTAAGATTTGTTTTTTGCTTTGGGGGCTCTGGTGTTTTTTTTTTTTTTGTTTGTTTGTTTGTTTTGTTTTTGTTTTTTTTGAGACAGGGTCTTGCTATGTGGTTCAAGCTTGCTTTGAACTCACTATGCAGCCCAGGCTGGCCTCGAACTCATGGCTGTCCTCTTGCTTCAGCCTCCTGAGTGCTGGGATTAGAGTCTTGCACCACTGTGTCTATCTCAAATCCCAAGATTTTCAATCATGCAAATACATATAAGAAGGTGTTTCCAGCACTGCTGCCCAGTGGAGGTGAGGCTGGGGACAGCTCGCTGCTGCTGTTGCTCTGGACCAAGGGCCTGCGTCACCCCAACTCTGGGCCCTACCCAGAGGGATGAAAGCTGTCCTTCAGCAGCTGGAGCCCTATGCCCAGGACCTGCTGGATGGCCTGAACTAGGACTTCCTGAGGGCAGCCTGCACCCCTCTCCTGCACCCCCTCCAGTTTGGAGTGGGCTGGAACAGGAACAGGGCTCCTCCGGTGGTGGCTGGAGGGCTGGGGCTGGCCCCTTGCTGGGCTTGGCCACATCGGCTGTCTGTGTTCAGTTTCTACGTGTGTGGAGCTGGTCACTCACCTCCGGGGCATGCCGGGCGCCTGCCGGGCCCTGTTGAGTCACCCCACATCAGTGGTTATTTACACTGGTGCCAGATCCCTGCTGTGTTCCGGGAACTTGCAGACTCTGTGTCTATTCCCCCTGGCCCCTTTTAAATCAGAGATAACCCAGAGCTTGTCATTTTGTCACACGAACGGAGATCTGGGCTAGGATTCCCACCTGGGCCTGCACTCCAGCCCCTCTGGTGTCCTGGTAGGGTAGACAGAGAAGAGCTGGAGCCGCTGCCTCACCCACTGCAGACCTGGCCAGTACTGTGGTCAGCTGTGTACACCGCACTTCCCCTCTGTGCTCAAGCTCATGAGGAGGAGGAGGAGTCCTCTCCATGGAGGGTTGGAGAGTAGCTGGGCTGAGCCTCCCCTAGGGCCAGGGGTCAACTCCTGCTGCGGCCCTGGGGAGGGGGAAGAGTGCTGAAGGCCCTGGGGAGGAGTTCTGAAGCAAATGCAAGGGGCCAGCATGTTCAAGGCCTTAGCGGTATTCAGGTGAGGAAGCCGGTCCTGGGATCCAGGTGGCGCGGTGGGCAGCCAGCCTGGCCAGGCCTGCAGCAGGAGCTCCGCTTGCGGTGCCAGCGCTGACCATGACCCCTTCCTCCTGTCCTCACCCCTGCCAGGGCTGTCTGACACCCAGCAAGTAGCGTGCCCACGAAGGCCCCAACCAGACCCCACTCCGCTGAGTCCAAGGAGACCTCAGCATCTGTCTCTTACTTTCATCACTAAAACAAAATACCCAGTGCCCAAAATTAAGGGAAAAGGTTTATTCAGCTCACACTGTGCAGGTTTCAGCCCATCACCAGCTGGCTCAACAGCAGGGTGGCACAGCAGAGGGCAGCAGCTTCCCACGAAGGAAGACAGCGTGAGCAGGAGGGAGGAGCAGCCCCTCCTCAGTCCCTTACGCCGTGTGCCTGCTACCGGCCCCAGGGCAGGTGCAGCGCTCAAACCCACAGGCCAGCGCTGACCGGCTGACCATGACTCAACCACAAACCCTAGACACCCGGCCCAGGGCTGCATGAGCTTTGGGGGACGTCAAGACACCAGCCTCTGCAGCAGCCATGGCGCGAAGGCCAGTGAGTAGAGGTGCGGGAGGACAGGAGGGCTGGGACCTCGAGTGTGTGGACAGCAGGACCGTGGAGGGCAAGTCGGGGTGCAGATGGCATGGCAGGAGGTGGGGAGAGATGAGTTCAGGAGGTCCAGGTGGCAGCGGACTTGGAGGGGTTGGGTCCTGGGACCCGATGGCATGGAGGGGGGGACATGGATATGGAAAGTGGAGGCCTGGACTGGAAAAGGGAGGCCAAAACCAGTGCAAGCAGACCGTGCAGTGGTTCCCAGCCATCTGGACCCCCTCAGAGGGGCGGGGTGGCCAGCAAGGGAGGTGACGAGTGTGCAGCAGACCTGAGGGAGCCCCTTCCTGCACTGTGCGAGTGTTCCCAGCAGCCACAAGACACCCACCAGGAAGCAGCTTGCTTAGAAGGACAGGCACGGGGCTCTCGGGGGCCCACATGTGGCTCTGAGGCCTGGGGGACACGCTCTCCTTGCACTTCTGGCTCTGGTGTTGCGGCTGCCACACCTGGGCCCCGCCTCTGCGTCACAGGCCCGCCCCCTTCTCCCTGCTGTCCCTCTTCTATAAGAGCTGCAGTTCTGTGAGATCAGGGCCTGCCCTCTTACCGTGATCAACCACATGTGAGCAAGGCCGTGGTCACAGGCTCTGGGCGTCATTCAGGCCTGAGCATACGTCCAGGTGGGCAGCCAGCCCAGCAGGTGCGAGGGGTACCTCACTGGGCACGCAGAGTAAAACTCTAGTTGACATCACCTTTCTACACAGACATGCGTGCGCACACACAGTACGTCATTGTAAGCAGGGGACGGTGGGGTCCTGGCTGGTGGGCTCCCTGTTTGGGACCAGCTTATTATTTTTTAAAAGGCTGTTCTACAGTAAACCAGCAGGGGGCAGCACCTGCGGCCCCTCTGAGTCTCAAGCTTCCCAAGGGAGGGGAGACCTGCCTGAGAGAAGAGGTAGAAACAGCTTTTGCTGTTGTTGGTATTGGGGATTCAACTCAGGACCTTGCACCTGCCGGGCAGGCACTTACGCTTCAGAGATGTCTTCCCAGGCTTTTTTTTTTTTTTTTCTTTGCACTGCTGGGGTGGAACCCACGGCCTCACCCTAGGCGGGCAAACATCCTACCACTGAGTGGCACCCCCAGCCCAAGCACATCTTTGACACCAGCCTGGCAGGCATGGGGCCCAGGCAGCCCTCCCAGCTGCAGGGGTCTTCCCCCTTATGCACTGACTGAGGCCAAAAATAGCAGAGGCCACTTGGGCAAGGACACCCTGTCCTGGCCACCCACAGCTCGGGGCTGGCAGGGCGTCCTCCCTGCAGCTTGGGTGCTGCTTTGGTGGAAAGTCTCAATGCCTCTGTGCCTGGTAAGAACATGAGGCTCCGGCCCCACCTGCCGCACTTGAGGCCACTGCTGGGAGCTGCGGTGCCCACGGGACCCGGGGTGGCCTGGCCTTGAGGGTGGAGGGTCAAGGCAGAACACATCAGGGCCAGCTTGGGGGCCAAGAGTATACTCCCAAGTGCTGGGATGGCAGGCATGCCCCACCATGCCCACTCATGGGGACGAGGAGATCTTGGAAGGACACTGCAGGGACCACACTGAGGTCTGGGGGGCGTCCATGCCACTTGGCCCCCAAGAATGGTGGCGCCACTGGTGTCCAGCAGCACAGCACAGGGGCCAGGGGGTGGGGGCTGCACACCTCGGCGGACCTGCAGCAGCCCCTGTGGCTGCCCCTCTGTGTCCCTTGCTGCTGCCCAAGGTGAAGGGTGGGGTAGGCTGCAGCAAGGTGTGCGGGCACTAAGCACTCATTCGCAGCAGTGCAAGCCAGGTAGAAGCCCATGGTGAGATCACAGAGGGAGCCCAGGTCCTGGACGAGAGCCCCAGACCTGGGAACGGGGGTACCGGCCCAGGTCAGGCATTGGCCCCGGGGCGCTTGGCCCGCCTTGTGCGGGGAGTTCCTTGCTTTCCCCAGGCCCCTTGAGGTCAGCACACTGGGGTCCTGTCCTGCTCTCATACAACGGATGTGTGTGTGGGGGGAATGAACCTGGGACTCCATGGCTGAGGTCACGGAGCTCTGACCTGGTGCCCTTTGGGGCAGGGCTGGGTGTAGCTTGGCCCTTTAATGATTGTCCCAAGCCTGGCTATCAGCAGGGTGATGCCAGATTTTACAACTGTCACCAGCGGAAGTGCGTGACAGGGTGGTCACTTATATGGGCCTTGAGGCTGCCATGAGCACCTGGATATGGAGACCAAAGTCACCTTTGATGTTAATCAAGTCATCTGGGCTTATTTTATTTTTATTTTTGTAAGACATGGTCTCAGTCTGCTGCTCAGACCACTCTTGCACTCACTATGTGGTGACCCTCATGCCTCAGCCTTCCCAGTGCGGAGACCACAGGCGCGCACCCCACAGCCAGCTTCCGCTCATCTGTTTCGGGATGTGTTTGTAGAATTTCAGACAAAAGCCGGGCTATTTCCTCGGGTTGGCAGAGATGCTAGTTCCGGCAGCTGTAAAGGATGTTTTGAGATTCTCCCTGGGGACTTCTCTCTTTCAACTCCCTGAGGGCTCCCACCCCCACGGTCAGGCTGGGGACATCACTGGCCCCCGCAGCTCCCCTTCAGGGAGGCGGGGTGTGCTTGGAAATCTGGCCCGGGAATTGTCAGCTGAGCAGGAGTCTGATCCTTCTTCCTCAGCATGTTGTTTTTCCTCCAGCCAGAGACTACCTCTATTATTTCCGGCAGAGAAGCAGGCAGAAACATTACAAAGTAGTGTCTTTTAAAAGTCGAAGAGGCTGCCATGAGTTTTGCCAGTGAAAATGACAGTGGCCACACCTCATGGCGAGGGAGGGCTCCAGATCTGACTCGACCCTGGGCCACCTGTGGGCTCTCAAGATCAGTGGGTGCAGAAGAGGAGGACGGAGGCCTGGCCCGGGGTGAGCACAGGGCCCCTTCCAGGTCCAGGTGCGCTCCCCGTTGGGGTCCAGCGCCCCATGACGGCTCAGGACTGCAGGTACCAAGCCTCTTTACTACTGTGTAGGAGTCTCCAGCAAATCTTAAGGCAGAGCCAGGTGCGTGGCCCTGATTGCACTGACTAGGCTGGGGACTTTGTTTTATTTTATTTTATTGAGAAACAAATAGCAATGAGACAGTTTCAAAACTGATTAATAGGGCTGGGGAGATGGCTCAGTGGAATAAGTGCTTCCTTGGCAAGCACAAGGGCCTGAGTTCAATCCCTGGTTCCACCAAAAAAACAAAACAAAACAAAACAAAACTGATTAATAGGACAGTTTCAATAATTAATACATTGTACATTTTCTTCTTAGTGGTTATCCATAGTACAAGAAACAGACAGGATGTCCTGTCCAAACACTCTTACTACAAATCTTTCTACTCATTGAATGAAGCAAAAGTAGCTATATATCTATCCTGACTATTCTGCATATGCAAATACAAAGTGGTCCTTCCTTTGTATCCCCTTTTTTTGTTTAGCCCTGTCAGAGATGGGTATTCCATTGTCACCTAAATACTATAGGTGCGTGAATTCAGCACAACACTCCAGCACAGTCCAGCACTCCACAATAGTAGTGGGTTATCCCCAGAGGTTGTTGACTTTAGCCCTTCACAGCTCAGCATATTAATATGGATTTACTTTATATACCTCGTTTTTATACTTTTCTGCTGGATGGTTCAGATCAAGATAAAGCGAGACCTATATAACAAGAAATGTAACCTTTGTATCAGATAAGGTCAGTCAGGTACCTTCAGGGTTTAACCTGTAACCCTGTACCGCACTTTGTAGATCCCTTGTCAGTGTCAGCCATGTGGATGAGTCACGGCCATTGCTTGACCAATTTGCTCTCTGTGAAAGCCTGAGAGAAAGTTTTCTCTCCATGTGACCCTCCTTAGGCACACCATATCATCAATCACTTTCCTCTGTGGCCCCATAATCTCCTTGATCAGAAAGTTTGGGACACAACTGAGTTACTTTGGACAGAATCCCGAGCCCGGCGGTGCTGCCCAGGGACCACCGGGGTTCTGGGACCGGAGTCCACTAGGGGGCAGTCACAGCCTTCCTCCCCGTGGCCCTCAGACCCTCCCCAGTCAATGCCATTTGGAAGGAAATGGGGAAAGAGAAGGAGACCAAGAGTTGGCTGGCAGGTGGCCTTGCTGCGGGGTCCAGGGCCCTTCTCCATGAAGTGCCGTGTCCCTGGGTCGGTGCACGGGTGCACCCTTGAGACCCTTGGGGTAGTGGTGAGAATGAGCCAGACGCCCAGGGGCAGATTCCGCTTACAGTGGGAAATCTTAGCAATGGCGATGCCCCAACAGTGGCTCCACTAAGAACGTGAGCCAAGGTGGAAAATTCTTGGAAGGCCTCGCATTTTGCTTAGCTTGATTACAAGACACTTGTTCACTGTGACTTAAACTGGTGTATGAAAATGCTGGCAAGCCGGGTGTTGGGCCTCATGCCTGTGATCCCAGCCACTCAGGAGGCCTAGGAAGGAGGGTCTCAGATGTGTCTGAGCATAGCATGAGCAACTCCAAGAAACACTGTTTCCAAAAAGCCTGGAGAAGTGGCTCAGGGGGGGCGCTTGCCTAGCACACCCAAGGCCCCTAATTCAGTGCCTGGCCCTGGAGGGGGAGAGGGCGTGTTGAACACACAGGTACAGTGTGATTTCTTTAAGAAGCACAAGCTCCCAGCATCCTCTTGGGTCTGTTGTGACAGTGATAAGGGGCCATAAGTGGAACTCCCAACCTGTCAACGTCCTGTTCACCAAAACCGAAGAATGAATTCTAAGGAACAGTGGGGGTTAAGAACAGGAAATAGTTATTGAGGGAGAGAAAGAGAGAGAGAGAGTGAGAGAGAGCGCTCCTGAGAGACAGAAGGGAACCAGAAAAGGGAATTAGTGCAGACCCCACATACAGAGGTGTTCAAGGGCAAAACGATAAGCTGAGTGCAAAATCATGAGGTGTGTATGAAACTAGGATCAATCAGTAAGGTGACAGCTGAGCCGCCTTCGTGACACTGAACCAATGCATACCTGAAAGATGAGCCTTTTTAGGGAGAGCCAGGCTGGGGCTCCAGTGCCTGCAGGGAAGGTGATGTCTGGCAGGTGAGCAGCCTCCACGCCCTTGCGCACTTCCCGAGGAGACATCTGGCCTGCTCCCTTTGTCTGTCTTGAGGCCTGGCCTCCCACACAGGCAACCTGGGCCATAGGTGTGAGGCGTCTGCATCCTCTGCGCTGCCTCCTGAGGGTCTGGCCCTGTCTGGCTGCCTGTGAGCTTGTACCTGGCTTAGCTGTCTGCGGTGATGGGGACCCCTGGGCTGGAAGGTGCACCTTCGTGTTCAGGTCATCAGATGTTTCACTATTCCCCATGCCAGGTGCCAGGCTGGGTGGGGCCCGGGCTAAGCGAGATCCAGTAGGTGAGATCTCCTCCACCAGAGGACGGGTGGATGTGGCAGAAGGCCATGGGTGTCCCAGGAGGGGTCCTAACCCAGGGCTTTCAGCAGGAAGCTCATGTCCTCCTCTGGCTGGACACCTGCCTAGGACATGGCCTGGCAGGAACCAGGCCTGGTGGGCGCGGAAAGCAGAGTCCCTGAGATCCCCGGGACCTTCCTGCCTGGAGCTGGGAGGGAGCCTGGAATGGACACAGGCCTGTGGCAAACAAGCCACTGGTGAGGCAGTCTAGAAAGGACAAACAAAACCCAAGCTGGTACACAAGCTAGGAAGCAAATGGTGCTAAGAGAAAGACACGTGCACACACCAGGGCAGGGATGCTTGCAAAATTAGCAAGTCTTACATTACTTCTAGAGGGCACCCCAGTGGGGATCCCCAGCACCCCCCTTGCCACCTTCTCTCATCAACAGAGCTGGAAACTGGAGGTGGGGTTCCCAAGGGAACAGGGCTCTCTCCAGATGCTAGCCCAGCTCTTCCCACTCTGCCAGCTGACCGCAGATCGCTGCCTACCACACGTTCCCAGGCCCAGGGAGACCTCAAAGCCTGCCCTGATGCTCAGAGCTCAGTGAGCAGGCTACAGCGATGGTATTTGGGTTCCAGAGCCATGGGACCCCCTCCCTTCATTCTGTGCCTTTGGGACTTCTTGATTTATGGCGGGAGCTCTGGGCTGGCACAGGTCCCAGAGGCTCAGTCCACAGGCCAGGGAACAGGCCGCTGCTCCCCACTTCCTCTGTGCTTTGCTTTCCTTTCCTTTCCTTTCCTTTCCTTTCCTTTCCTTTCCTTTGCTTTCCTTTCCTCTTCTTTCTTCCTTCCTTCCTTCCTTCCTTCCTTCCTTCCTTCCTTCCTTTCTTTCTTTCTTTCTTTCTTTCTTTCTGTCTTTTTGAGACAGGGTCTCACTATGCAATTCAGGCTGGCCTTAAGCTCACTTTGTAGCTCACGCTGGTCTTGAACTCACAATAATCCTCCTGCCTCAGCCTCCCGAGTGCTGGGATTACAGGCCTGCGTCACCACGCCCGGCTCCCTTGTGGTTTCTAAGGCTGGCCGGACAGGGACCCCCATTAAGATGACTGTGGCTTCCCTGGTGGGGAGGAGAGCTCCGGCTGTGCATAGGGGCACCCTGGTGTCTCACTGTTAGAGGCGGGGTGCTGGAGTCTCCTGGGGGGGGGGGGCAAAAGCCGCAGGGAAGGGAGGTCCAGGCCCAGCCTCGCGGGAAGCCCTGGACACATCCAGATCGTACCCCAACTGCCCTGCAAGCAGAGCCACACCCAGAGGCTGGCTGTCCTCACCAGCACCCCATGCCCAGCCCTGGAGGCGGCAGGTGGAGAGGAGAGCTCAGGTCACCAGAGCTGAGGCCCCGCCCCGGAGCCCCCTGGAATCCCCAACCGGCCTAGGCACTCGGCAGAGAAGGAGGAGGAGGTGGGGTGCGCAGGTGGGGGCGATGTGCGGGATGGCGCGCAGGCTGAGGAGGCCGCAGATGAGGGGGCGGCAGCTTCACGTGGAGGGTGACAAGGAGGCCGGTAAGGGAGGAAGCCGGGCGGCGCGAGTAAGGGCTTGGTCGGCGGAGCGCTCTGCGGAGCTCCAGCCGCATCCCCCTGGTGCTCGGACCAGACAGACCTGGGCTTCCAGCCCGCGAAGAGCCGGGAGCCGAGGGGGCTGCGCGGGGGAGGCGGGCGGTGGGCGGGGCCTACTCAGGCCTTGCCGGGGGCGTGGCCACGGCCAGGCTGAGGCCCCCGCGCGGCCGGCGGGGGGCGTGGCCTGCGGAGCTGGGCTCCGGCGGGGGTCCCGAGAGGGGCGTGGCCGGGGCGCGCCGGGGCGGGGCGCGCCGGGGCGTGGGGCTGCGCGCTCTTCCCCAGGGGCCAGCGCCTGTGCGGGACCCTCGCGGCCATGGTGCACGCGGCGGCTCTGGTCCGCCGGTGAGCGGCCCTGAGGTCCGGCGGCCGACGGCGCGCGATGCCCTTCGCGGCCGGGCGTGCGGGGGCCCAGGCCTGGCTGCTGCTCCTGGCCCTGGCCGCGCCCGCCGCCGCCGGGCCGCGGGAGCTGCGCCCACTGCAGCCCAGCATGTGAGTCGGGGCCCCGCGCCGCGCCGCGCCGCGCCGGGTGGGGACGGTCGGGGCCGGGACCCCCGCACCCCGCGGAGCCCCGATCGGAGGGCGAGGACTCAGCGCCCGCGGAGCAGGGCCGGGAGAAGCAGCCCGCGTGTCCCCTCCTCCGCACCCGTAGTAGGTCCGGGACCGCAGGCGGGAGTGCGCGTGTGAGCGAGCAAGCTCACGGCCGGGGAGTTCCTCGAGTGTTCGACACGTGCGCCGGAGGAGCAATGCGGGAGTGGGACCGGGACGGCAGGAAGAGAGGGTCAGGATGCTGCGAGATCAATTTGAGCTGGAAAGCTGACTCTAGCTGGCCGGTAGTGGTTTGATCCGCTCCAGCCTCGGGGGAAACTGGAGGGAGGTGGAGGAGGGGCGGGAGAAGAGGCCCCGCACTCCACTGGTCGTCGGCTGCTGCCCTGTAGTGGCGCGGTGGGGGCAGGAGGGGCCTCCTGTGGGATACTCGAGTCCCCTTTCAGGGGACACAGCCGCCACTTTTCAGGCCCCTCCCGTCCAGCCTGGCTCCACCGGCAGACGCAGCTGCATACCTGGCTGTGGAGGGCCAAGCTGCAGCTCTCTGGGGACCAGCAGGACAGGCACTGCACTGGGGGTCGCGGCCTTGCTCTGAGCCCTGCGTGGCCTTCTGGCTTGGGGCCTTTCATCCAGAGATGTGGAGGCTTGGTCCCACGTCACGTGACATTGCTCCGCATTCCCCCTTCCTGTGATCCCAGCGTTTGTCCAAGGGAGTCCAAGCTCCAGCCAGGATTAGCGTGGTAGCTGTGGGGCGCTGGGTCTGACCACTCCCTTTGGCTGCCAGGCCTGACCTGGATCTTTCTGGAGTTCCAGGTTGGGACAGGGTGGACATCGCTGCTCTCTGGGAACCTTCTGTTCCTGGTGCTCACGTGGACACATTTCCTGGCCCCTTTACCTACCCTCCCCATCTTGCTGATCTCAGAGCTCTGTGGGGTCTGTCCTGTATCCAGCCTGTCCCTCTGGACTCAGGGAGCCTTTGGTGGAGGGAGTGGTCTTCTCACTCCTGGCATTGTTTCCTCGTGCTCCTCCTCCTCCTCCTGGCTCTCCCTGCTGCTCCTCCTAGGTGCCCCACCTGCAGGGGTGGCTGCTGTTTCTCCTATTTCCTGGCTTTCAGCAGGTGCCCATGAGGCTTCTGTTCCCGGATTACCCCTTGCCTGTTGTCTGAGTCTGGTGGCCAGGTGCCGTGTCTGGCACCTGTGTGTGCCTGGCGGTTGGTAGGGCTGCAAGGGCCCCTGCTGCCTAAGGGCCAGGGAGAGCAGTGCAAAGGAAGGAGACAGGGGGTGCCAGGCAGAAGGGAGGCAGAAGCCTGTGGTACAGGGCTTCCAGGCCTGCTCCTGGCTCCCCTCAGCCTGGGGGTGGGGCAGGAGCCCAGAATGTACCTGGTCCTGGCAGGTCCTGGCTCCCTGACCCTCCAGAGATCCGCTGAGACAGCCGGGCCTGGCACGGGCAGCTGCATCTCCTCTGGCTGGCTTTCCTGAACTGTGAGCTTCTGAGTTTAAGCAAATCGAGGTCTGCTGGAGGCTGTGGATGGCTCTCTGGTGCTTGCCAGCCGAGCAGGCCAGTTCCAGCAGTGGGCAGAACTTATCTTTCTCCTGGCTTAGCCTGCTTGTCTTTCCTGGGGTCTGAAAGGGTGGTGATCACCCCCAGAGCTGGCAGGGCTTCCTGTGGGCTCCAGAATGGAGAGAATAGGCTGGCCCTGGGCTGTAGCATGTATCACTAGGCCTGGCATGCCTGGATCAGCTGTGGCAGTGGCTCGTGTGGGCCTGGCCTCCTCTCTGGGGGAGCTTTGAGTCAGACAGTTACACTAATGCCTCCTGCCCAGGGTGATGTGGCTTCCGAGTCTGTCTTGCTGATTTCTATCCTGATCTGGACTGAGGGCTCGCAGGTCCACATTCCCCTCCTGTGGCCCAGCCCCACCAAAGCCCTGGCCCAGCCACTGCAGGGTGTTGGGAAGCTTGACTGTTCTTCAAACACTGTGTCAGCTGCTCCTTGGTTCCCCTTGGGGGCTGACGTCTCCACGGGCAGGGGTGCAGTGGCTGGAGAAGGGCCAGGGGAAGGGGCTTACACCGTTGACCAGTGGTTGCACGTGTGGCACTGCACCTGTGTGTGACCTAGTGGTTGGTGATCTGCTGTGGGAGGCTACTGGGCTCTAGCCCAGGGGTTCATGGCATCTTGGGAGTCCCCACAGTCATGGGCTCACCCATGACCAGTGCACACGTGTGGAGGTGAGATGTAGGCCCCACCCCAGGTGACCCTCCCTGCTTAGTGGCCGCTGAGGTCACTGAGGCTCGAGGACAAGGCTCCCCAGCAGCCCCACTTCCTGTTGTGCTCGGACCTCCCAGGGCCTATGACTGAACCCCTGCCCAGCTCCCCCTGCCCTGTGACCTCTGCTCCCTGTGCTCCTGGCTTCACTTCCTTGAGGGCCCCACACCTGCTCCTCTGTGGATCAGTGGGAAAGAACTGTGAGCCCTGGACAAGGGCCACAGGGCCACACCAGGAGCCAGGCCTGGACAGCCTCATTTGTGGCGTTGCAGGAGCTGAGCTGGACTCAGAGTCAGGAACTGCTCTCCAGCTGCACAGGAAGCCTGTTTTACTTCTCTCACTGAGACAGGATACCTGATGCATGAAATCCAAGGAGGCAGGGTTTGTTGGGCTCACGGTTTATAGAGATTCAGTCCACCTCAGGCTTCCCAGTAGGGTGTCAGGTGCTGGGGAAACAGCTCGTGGTGGGCAGCAGGCAGCACGGGAGCACAGCCCCGCAGCTCCTCTGTCCCTCCTGCCTCATCCAGGCTGCCTTCACGCCCTTCATCCTGGTGCCCTGGAGGCTGGCACTGTGCCATGAGTCAGTCCCAGCACCACAGGCACTGGGCAAGCCTGGTGGTTTCTGGCTTCTTTGGGTGGTTCACATCTCCTGGGGTTGGGGGCTTGGAACGGGGAGTGTGGCTCAGGTTTCACTTGCCCAGCTTCCACCCTGCCCCTCTGGGAGGTGCCCATGTCTGTCACCTCATCTGCCCGCTTTCCCCTTTGTCCACCCTCTCTCTGTCCACGGCTACGGTGAATCCTCCTGGGTAGGCCCCGGGGGTCTGAGAAGCACCTCGTCCCAGGCGGAGCATGCTGGCCCATGCTTCCCCTCAGCATCCTGGCCCTCGAGCCGGGGCAGGCGATCGTGGTGTCTCCCCAGGAGATTGGACCCCCGACAGCCTTGGGTGCGGTGTCCGGCTCCCAGGGGAGGTGCTAACATCCCATCCTCTGTCCCAGGCCCCACGTGTGTGCAGAGCAGGTGCTGACACTGGTGGGCCACCGCCAGCCGTGCATGCGGGCCTTCAGCCGCGTGGTGCCTGTGTGGAAGCCGGGCTGCAGGCAGCAGCTGTGGTGCTTTGGCCAGGAGCGCAGGTACTTGCGGGTTGTGTGTGAGGGGTGGGGCTGCACTCCTGGTGTACTGCAGGCCCCTGGCCCTGGTGGGAGAGGACCGGGTCGGGGACCATGGGAGGGGACTCTTCTGCTGGGCACACAAGGTGCTCAGCCTGCTGAGTTTTCGGCCCCACACTTGCGTCTGACCCTGGGCCTCATGCCCAGGCCCATGTGAAGCATTTTATTGCTCAGTGTTTTATTTTAAAACCTGCCTTCGAAGGGCTCTCTGCAGTCTGCCCCCGTGACCTGGGCTGGGGGCGTGAGTCGGTGGAGGGCTGAGGCCGCCACTCTTCTGTAAAGCCTAGCTTGTGGTGGAGCGGAGGAGGAAGAGCCCGTTTCCACACCTCGACTGCTCGAGGCCAGGTTGGTTGAGTGGGGAGTAGGGGAGATGCAGGCTCATGTTAGGTGCTTCCCGCTGGACGTGGTGGCATGCACAGTCACACTCTCAGGAGGCTGAGGCAGGAGGACCATGGAAAACTGGCAGTCATGGAGGGCAGCATGGCCCTCTGGCTACTCAGTCCCTCTCCACGCAGGGCTGTTCTGCTGGAACAGTTCTGACCCAGCTGGGGTGCAGCTCTGGTCCTTGGCTCTGCACCCTGACACCCATCCTGAGCTGGGTGAAGCTGAGTCCTTTGCTGCCCTGGTGCCCATGGGGAGGTTGTGCCCTGCCGGGCCCATGGAAGGCAGCACAGCGGCTGTGGTGACCTTGTTGGCCACACTCTTCAGACTGTACTGCCTGGCTCCCTGATGGAGCTGAGCTTGGTCACCTGCTCTACCCTGACTGCCTGGTGGCCTCGAGGCCTCGCTGTCAGCTCTGGACCTTGAACCTTAAAGTGGGTGGACAGTGTGGCCTGGGGCAGGAGTGGCTTTTGGGTGGGGTCACTGGTGGGCAGTGATTCCGCTCTGAGCAGCCAGTGTCCTGGTGCTTGTGGTCTGGTGCCCGTGCTGAGCCCTGAACTCACATCAAGGTACATCTCCAGCCCTTTCTGATTTTTACTTTGAGTCAGGCTCTCCCAAGGTGCCCAGGCTGGGCTAGAACTAGTGATCCTCCTGCCTCAGCCTTCCAGAGTGCTGGGATCACAGGCATTTATCATGCCTGCCTTAGCCTCCCCCCCCGCCCCCTTAAGGCTTTGGAATTCATCTGAGTAGCGAGGACTTTGGCTGGCTGGGCAGTGAGGCTGAGAGGTAGCAGCCCCGCCCCCCCGTACCCCAACTCACCCCAGCTTTGGGCTACTCCCCTGGCATGTGCCTCCTCCTATACTCGGGGTAGCCCACCAGGCACAGGGCATGGGAAGGGTGCTGGGCCTGGGCTCCTGTGTGGCGATCTGTGGCCAGGTGAGGCGGAGGGACGCAGGCGGTGGCGGTGGCGGCTGTGTCTGCCTTCTGGTTCTGGGTCTGAGCTGCCGGCTGTGTGGTGCTGTCGGGCTTGGGTGAGTCTCTCCTCTGCGCTGCTTTACCCAGCGAGCCCCAGAGCCAGCAGGGCTCCCGGTTTCCCTGCAGAGTAGGGTGACCCTGAGTGACGGGTGTGGCGGGAGGAGGGTGACGCCAGAACCCCAAGCCTGGGCCCCGTCAGGCACTGTGGTTTTTCAGTGGGACACAGCCCAGCCCGCACCGTCCTGCATGTCCCCACCTGTGTGGACCAGCTCCTGGTGGCTGCAGCCACGTATTAGTGCTGGCCACAGGGAAGCGGCTCTGCCCTCCTGGGCCTGCAGCCCTCTCTGAGGTCTTTTCCGTGGGGAACCACGGCCATGAGAAGCTGCACGTAGGTCGTGACCCTGCAGCCGGGTCAGGGATAAATATTTACAGCCGTCCAGCCCAAGCAGTTCAGGCCTTGCCGGATCTCGTCCCTGCTGCTCCGGTTTCTGTCTGGGCCGGTGGTTTCCTGTTCTTCCTAGGGCTCCGCCAGCCACGCTGGACACCTTGTACAGTGGGTGTACCTGAGCCGGGGGAACACGGCTGCTGCTTGTGATTGGCCAGCTGGCCTGCTGCACCTGGCCCCGGCAAGCGGAGGACCAGCCCAGGCCACCCGCCACTCCCCGGGCTCAAGGGCCATTGGCAGGGCTCTGGTCACTGTCTCTATGGGTAGCAGTGGCCGGCTGTGGGAGCTGGGGTCACCTGTCTTTCTCGGGGACCTGTGCTGTCATCTTGCCTCTCTCTGTCTCTTTAGTGGCTAAAGAGCTATTCCCGGGTCAGGAACCGAGTCCTGTGTCCACATGGGCAGGGCTGTCCCTTCCTGGGCACTCGGGGCCACCTGTGCTGGGTCCAGTCCTGGTGCCGCTGGCCATGGCCATGCACATGGCCCTTGCCCTGGGGGCCCATCGCCCCATCTCTGTTCCTGTCCCTGTGCACCTTCCTGCCAGTGTGGCTGGCGCCTGCTGCGGGGCTAGGGCCCACGTATGGACCTCACCCAACCTCACCGCCATGCCTCAGCCTATCTCCATGTCAGATCCTGTTAGGAGACCTAAGTTTTGGGGAGCTTGTTCTACCCAGTCTAAGCAGCCTAAGCTGGGGTGGACAGGGCAGGTGGCCATCTGTCTTACAAGGAGCAAAGGCTGCAGGCTGGTGGCTGGGGACATCCCCGATGGACCAGGAAGGGAGTTTTGCAGAAGGACTGAGACCCTTCCTCGTGGGAGCTGGGCATCTGCTGCTGTGGGCCTGGGTGGCCAGGGTATGGATAGACAACCAGAACCACACAGGCCTGACTTCCGAGGCCCAAAATACTCCTGAGCCCATAGTGCACATAGCCACCGAGGGCCAGGTGCACCTGCACCCGTGTGGAGCAGGGGCCACCCTGGGGCATGCCAGCAGAGTCCCGTGGCATGACCCAGCCCTAGGGTCCTGCTGGGCAGGGACAGCATGGGAGCCCAGGCCCTGCTCCTGCAGCAGCCAACGTGCTTCTCCCTTCCCTTCCCCAGAACCATCTACTACACGGGCTTCCGGCAGGTGTACACCACAGAGGCCCGCACTGTGCTCAGGTGCTGCCCAGGTTGGAGCCGGCTGTCGAGCCAGGAGGGCTGCCTGTCTGGTGAGTGCCGGGGACACCACAGAATCTGGGCCCTCGGAGACACATACACATGTGCGGCCACCCCTGTCCTGGACCTCTGCCCACAGACTGCCTCTCAGAGGCCTGGGCAACAGTGCAGCACCTCTGCTCGCCAGAGGGGCAGTGGGTTCCCAGGGCCAAGATGGCAGGGGCTGGGCTGGCATGGGAGGGAGGGCCCAGCTGGTCTGAGGGATGGGTGGCTAGCAGGCTCGGGCCCAGGGCGTTTGGGCCTCTCTGGTGGAGGGAAGGGGGTTGTGGCTGCACAGCCTGGGCCTGGGCTTCCCTCCTGCTGTGTGCAGATGGGTGTCGGGGCAGGCACAGGGGCAGGCGAGGTCAGCCGAGGGCGTGGGGTGCATCGAGGGTTCAAAGGCCAAGGGCTCTGTGCTCCTCCCGTGCCCCCTCCTGGGGACTGAGCTGCTCACGTGAGGTGACATCAGTGGGAAAAGGGAAGAGGGAGAGAACAGTGCAGGCTTTTCTAGGAGGGAGGCGAGTGTCTCCAGGAAGGAGAGGGGGAGACGGAAGGAGGCCAGCTCGGGGACCAGCTGGGAGGGCGCCAGCCCTCGGGTGGGTGTCCTGGCCTGCGGTGGCTGGCGCCCCCTCCATGTTTTCTGTCCCCCCGCCCACCCCCTCACTTCTCTGTTCCTGGTGTCTGGGAGGAACAAAGGGGTTTGCTGCGGGGAACATCAAAGCCAGGTTCCGGGTCCCTTGGGCTTCTGCTCTGAGCCAGTGATGGCTCAGTAATGGGTTGAGACAGTCAGGGGCTGGTGCAGGGTGGGACAGGAAGTCAGGCCAACAGACAGCCTGCACCCTGGGGTTCCCTGTTGGGGGGGATCAGGGTGTCCCGGGCATAGAGCCTCAGGTCGGAGGTGGGGCTGTGTCCCAGGCCAGGCAGAGGTGTACAGGGCAAGATCTGGCCACAGGTGCCACCCCCCAGCCCAGCCCAGGATCAGTAGCCACCCAAGTTTGGATGGACAGAGTGTGTGTGTGTGTGTGTGTAAGCATGGGGGGGTGGTCTCCCTTCTGTGGCCAGGGCTGAGATGACTGAGGCACTGATTTTGGGAACAGGACTTCCTTACAGGCTGGACCCAGCACAGTTGGGGCCTGTGACTCTCTCTCTGGAGTCCTGGGTGTGTCCTGACAGCCCCACCTGCCTCAGCCTGTCCCCCCCCATGTGAGGCCCTCAGGCCCTGGAGGGACCAGATGGTTCTGTTGTGGCCCACGAAAGAGGGGCAGGACTGTGGGGACGGCCAGCTCGGGGAGGTCACCAGGGCCTCCCTGGGTGCCTTGCCTGGGGCCTGGGAGGAGTGTGCAGGGTGGTGGGATGGGGGTCTCAGGTGGTCACCTGAGATGCTATGGGGTTGAACCCAAGGCCTTCACACTTTGAAGCTGCCCAAGCCAGGCTGTGGCTGAGTGCTGTGGTTTTGTCAGAACCTAGTAAGGGTAGTGCCAGCTCTTGGTCTTCAGGGAGGCTGACAGAGGCAGCAAGCTGTGACAGGCACCAAGGGCCAGGTGAGGGTGCTGGGATGGCAAGCAGGGTCCATGGAGGATCCAGGGTCTAGGGATCCCCAGGCATCCAGGGAGCCAAACTGGGTGAGCAAATGGGCCAGGGCCTCTGGGACTTCTGAGGAGTGGGTATCAGGGCGGAAGAACAGGGTCTTGTGACCCTGGTGGGTCCAGGCAGGGCAGGGGCATGTTTACCCTGGCTGGGCCAGGACTCGGCCCCTTCCCCACGGGGGTGTGGCTCGTGTCACAGGTGTGGTGCCGCCCTCCAAGCTGCAGAAGAGCCGGGCATCTTCCTGGGCACAGTGAGCGCTCGAGCAGTGCCTGACATCTCGCTGTGACGATTGAGGCTTGGCTAGCCCCCGTGGCTGTGCTGGTGGTGCAAACAGGGATCACAGTGTCACTTGGCCAAGGGCTCAGATGACCTTAGAGCCTGAGGACATGCCAGGCTGCTCCTACTCTGTCTGCCCTATGCATCTTCCTGGCCACAGGGCCAGGCGGGGGCAGAGCTGGTCCTTAACTCACTGTGGTTGCCTCTGGGTCTCCCAGTGCTGGGTGCTCTTGGCCCTGGGCAACTCTGGCCTCAGGGGTCAGGTGACAAAGTAAGTGGCTGTCCCCTGCACCAGCATTCTGAGCTCCCCTGCAGCCCTGTCTGTGTGCAGAGAACTGGAAGAAGTGCTGGCTCCCAGGCAGGGGCACAGGCCCCCCCCCCGGCTCCACCCGCTGGTTTCCCTGGGGCTGCAGATGGCACTTCTCCCTGCCTTCGTGAAACTTCCTTGCTGTGATTTGGGGGGATGGAGCCATGAGGGTGGGGGTTGGTGACCCAGAGGAGGGGGCTGTGAGTGTGGGCATCAGTGACCCGGAGGACGGGGCTGTGAGGGTGGGCGTGGTGACCCGGAGGACGGGGCTGTGAGGGTGGGTGTTGGCACCTGTGGTGTTTTCGGAGGAAGGGTGGAGAGAATGGCCGGAAGCCACTAATCGGTGCTCATTTCTCCCAGGCCTTGGAGGTGACAGAAAGACAGATTGCTGGGCCTGAGAACCTGGCGGCTAGGGTCTCACAGGGCCTGCATCGGTGGCTCTGGGACACGGCACATTAGGGCTGCACAGGTCATTCTGAATCCCACTGCTGTCCTTGCCGGGTGGCAGGGTCCACAGGGATCCTCCCGTTGTGTCCCCTGGGATTGCCCTGGAGCCTGGCAGACTCGGGGCCCCTCACTGCAGGAGCAGGGGTGCGGAGTGTCCCGTGAGCAGCTGGCCCCCTGTGCACAAATCCTGGGGCTCCTTGCCTAGCTGCACGCATACTTTGGGCATGGGTCTCGGGTACACGGGAGGCCCGAGTGGAGAGGTGTCATGAAGGGGGTCAGAGCCGTGTTGGGATTCTGTTGTACATCTGTCCCTTTGTAAATCGAAGATACTCTACACAGGGTTTTTTTTG
>PVKA01032924.1:0-24865 GCA_004027165.1 Ctenomys sociabilis | reverse complement strand
TAATATAAGAACTATTAATAATTTTTCTTTTTTCTTGTATTTTTAGGGAAGGGTCTACAGGGTGTTCAGGGTCTCATTAGTAGATCAGACTCATAGTGATCTGCCTGTTACGGCCTCCCAAGAGCTGGGATTACAGATGTGCACCACCATGCCCAGTCTCAAATGCCATTTCAGCACACTCCAGGGCCAGGGCTGGCAAGCCCGGACATTGAACCCCCAATTTCTGTTTGTTTTGAAATCCTATACCATTTACATTATTGTACTTTGCTTTGTTTCTTTCTTTGTTGTTTGCTTTTCAAAATAAAAAATAATAAATATACGTCTGCTAATTTTGACATCTGAATCCTTGGTACTACTGAAGATATGGCTCAGATCTTCTCTTCCTTGGTTGATTTCCACTTTCAATTTTGTGTGCAGTTCTTCATGACATTGTAGGACCGGGCATGGCGGTGTGCGTTCTCAATGGCTGCTGATTCTGGATTCAACTGAGTTGAGTTCCTTTTGTTTGCCTTCCCGCGCTCTAGTCTATACTGTTTTGGGAAGCCTCAAAATCCAAATTTTGCCTCTTCATTTCTTTAAGACTGTGGAAGACGTTTAGCAGATTTCCAAGCTTTCTTCTATAAATGTCTACTTAGTATTTTCACTTCTGTGTCTTCTGACACTGGGCAATCAGCGAGGAGGAACTGTATCACCAGCACATTAAAGCAGCGCAGTTATTGGATGTTTAACTTTCTTTCTCTGGCTGAGTCACACTCCCCTGTCAAAAAGTTCAGATAATAAAATCAAGAATATATGATCTATAAAGCACCTTCTTAGGCAGATGCAGGGACCTGGGGTTCATTCCGTGGCCTGCTGTGCTGGCCTCACCCCCAGGGCACAGTGAGAGACTGAAGGAAACTGGGCATGGTGGTGTGTGCCTGTAATCCCAGTACTTTGGAGGGTGAAAAACAGGAGTATTAATATGAGTCCAATCTGTGTAATGAGACCCCATAAACCTAGTATTAAATACATCAAAAAAAAAAAAAAAAAAAAGAGAATATGTCATCCAGGGGCTCAGCGGACTAAAGTGCTAGGTTAGGCAAGCTTAGGCAGAGCACAGGGTCCATGGTTAGGTCCTCAGCACCACATGCCCTGCACCCTCCCACCTCCAGGGCAGGCTGAGCCTGCATGGAAAAACAAAACACAGATCTAAAGCTGGGTGGCAGGTGGCCTGTTCACTGATGCAGTTAACAGTGAACATGCCACACAGGCAGAGGGTCCTCACTCCAGGGCCATTGTTGAAATGACATCACTCTTAAATTTCTTTCTTTTTTGCACTCCGAGATTCTTTAGACTTCAAATGTCACTGACAACTGATTAAGAAAAGGTGATTACCTGGATGTTCACAATTATTTACCCAAAAGGCAGCCCAGAAATCAGAAAAACACAGAGGAGGAAAACGTGTTCATTGGCAGGATAAGCTAGGAAGTAGAGCAGAAAGGCAGTGCCATAAAAGGCGTGAAGCAAGTCAGTGCCCTAGCTTCCGCAAAACCAACTTTATTAAGCATCCCAGGTCTGGAAAATAGTGAAGGAATTGTATCTTTAGGGAGCAGAGAGTATAGTCTCTGGTTCTTCAGATGGTGTGAATGTAGCGGACTTCACTGGGAGAATGTATTTTTTTAACTGAAAGCAAATGACAAGAGAAGTCAAAAATCCTTTTTTATTCAAAGGGAAAAACAGAAATGAGAAGGAAATCAAAGAAGTCTCATTTCCTATGACTTACTGGTGTTTGTTCAGTCATTAATTGGTTGACACAATGCATCAAAATATGTCTCAATATCTCTTATGTCTTTCAAAGTAACTTGATTTCTTCAGGAAAAGTAGTAGTTAATTAGTTATACATCTCTTTGAAGCACTAAAGTAATTGGATAAAAAAGGGGATACAAATGAAGGACCATTTTGTATCTCTATATTCAAAATAGTTAGGACAGATAACTGCTTTCTCTGAATTCAATGAATAGAAAGATTTGTTCTAATAGTGTTTGTGGACAGGATATCGTATCTGCATCTTGTACTATGAATAACCAGTAAGAGGACAACAATATGCAATGTATTAATTATTGAAACTGTCCTACTAATCGGTTTTGAAACTGTCTCATTGCTATTTGTTTCTCAATGAAATTATAAAAAAATAAAAAATAAAAAAAATAGAGTAACTGGTGAATAGGTATAGGAGTCAGATTGATTTAAAATACCAGCTTTTCATTTGGAAAGCAGGACTGGTGAGACTGTGGTGCAGTAATTTTCCACACTACAAACCTCCTCATATTTCTTTTTAAAAAGAAATCATCATTTGAGATATCATTTCAGGAAATGTGATTTTAAAATCTTGTGCTAAATTTAGGAAATTTGTATCTTATAAGACTGTAGCCTAACCAAACAAAAAAGAGTTTTAAAATTTAAATAAAAGCACTGATTCCAGGAGGTGGTGGCTTCAGCATGCTTAAGGAAAGTCACCTGGTTCACGCCCTTCATGGCTCAGTGCCTGTCTCTCTCTTTCCTAGGTCAGCCCGCACGATGCACACCTTCCTCCTCTGTGTTTTTCTGATTTCTGTGCTGCTTTCTGTGCAAACAATTGTGGACATTCACTTAATCATCCTTTGACAATCAGTAATCAGTGATATTTGAAATTTAAAAAACTTAGGAGTGAAAAAATAAAAGAGCCTAGGAGTGATGTCATTTCCGCAAAGGCCCTGGATCGAGGACCCTCTGCCTGTGTGGCACGGTGACTGTGAACTGCATCAGGGAACGTGCCAGCCACCTCCCAGATTTAGATCGTACAATTTTGGCTTTGTTATCCAAACTTTTTTGAAAAGGTGGCTGTGATTCTGTGGGGAAGCCAGAGAAAGTTAAGCATATGGCAACTGCCCTGCTTTAGTGCATTGGTGTTATACAGTCCCTCCTTAGTGAGGAAACATATTTGACCTATCTCCTATTAAGAGTCTATATTTCTTTTAAACATGATAGTTTTGAATTGTATGTTAACTATGGTATTTCTGATTTTATAAAACTATTCTTATATTTGACAAACTTTAAAACCAGAGGAGGAAGGTGTGCATCGTGTGGGCTGACCTAGGAAGGAGAGCAGACAAGCACAGAGCCACGAAGGGCATGAAGCCAGGTGATTTTCCTTATGGTGAGGCGGTGTCACTCCGGTAATTCCCATGGGTCTTCCCATTGTTATTTGATTGTCATTGTTTTTGTTTTAATTCTGAAAGCCAGAAGGCCTGCATAATATGGCGTGTCTTTAAAGTTTGTCAAATATAATAATTATAGCGATGATAATTTACCTATGCTTATAATCCTTACCATTATTTTACTGTCAAAAATGGCTGGCTGAACATGGAAGTGACACAGGCATATGTAGATAAAAATCATCATACTAAGTAGTAGGGTTTGATTGTAATTAGGAAGATAAAAGAAATATTTAAGTATCACATGGATAATGATGCAAATTTCACAGTGCTAAGAAATGATATTTAATAGTTGTTTCAGAACATATAACTGTACAGTATATATCTTTTTGTTTTGTGTATCATTTTATACTGTATGATGAAAGAGAAATAAGACTACTGCAATTAAGAGGCAGTGAAGCTGGAAATATAGCTGCCCAATGAGCATGAATGAGGTCCTGACTTCAATTTCAGGTACAAAAATAAAATGATGGAGTATAATTAAAACATACATATAATTTTTTTAAAAAATTGTATCTTGAAGACTTAGCTTTGAAATGTATCAAATGTGTGTCCTTCAGTAAGTTGCCTGTTTGAGCTTCTATATCCTCAACTGTTCATGGAGTTAAGTATGATATTACAAAAAATTTGTTTTTTTTTGACTTTTTTAGGCTAAAATTAAGATTGGCACTTTTATCTTTAGCAGTGAAGTGACTCTCATACTCCTAGTTCTTGCTATTTGGTGTCTTCTGACCTTTCTTATCAGCATCTAGTTGATTATTCCTGTTACAATGAGCCAATTACGATGGTTATATTGACAGTAAAGTGTCATTAATTGGGTGATATAATGCATCACAATATAGCTCAATATCTCTTATGTCTTTCAGAGTAACTGCTGATTTCTTTAGGAAAGTAATAATGAATTAGTTATACATCTGTTTCAAGCACTAAAGTAACTGGAGACCAGGTATAAGAGTCAGAGTGACTAAAACTATCAGCTTTTCATTGGGAAAGCAGGACTAGATAATGTAACTACAAGTGAGATCGTGGCATAGTGTTTTCCCCTAAATTTAGACATGTTTTTCCATCTACAGATTGATAAAGTACTTAGAAAAACATCTTGCCACCTGCATGAGATAATTTCAGACTTTTATATGAATAGTATTGTATTGAGAGAACTTTCCTATGCTAAATGTCTTGGGATTTCTAACCTTCTAGAGCAAAATCAGTGTCTCTGGACAGGAGCACCAGGCATGTAGAAGAATGCTTTATCCTACTCATGAGATGCCACAGACAAGAGATGGGAATGTCACTGTAACCTTCCTCTCCAGAAGAATGTGACATTGAGCTGAATTTTCCCATTTCTCCAGTCTTTACTTTCTGCAGAAAAGTGTGCACACAAGGCAGAGGCAGAAAGTCGGGAGTTGTTCCCCACTGTTCCCTTCTGGAGTGTGGTGTGCACGGTATCCTTATGAAATCCTGGCCAGAAGAATGCAGCTCTTTTTAATAGAAATAATTTTGTTTTCTAATTCAGAGATGTACTCACCTGGCCTCATTGTGCTTAAGTTATTTGCATAAACACCCTCAAGGACTGAATGATAGAGCAAGTGTTCAAGACCAAATTCTTCCATACCATCATCATCAGTATTTTTTTGTCTGTCTCTCTGTTTCTGTTGCTATCTTTGTCTCTGTCTCTGTCTCTCTCTGTCTGTCTGTCTGTCTGTCGCTCAGTGTTTTGGTTTTATGAGACAAGTTTTCTTATGTAGCCCAGGCTGGCTTCAAGCTTGCAGTAATTCTCTATCTCAGCCTCCCTAAAAGGAAGGAAATAGACAATATAACTGATATGACTAAAATGTTTTGGGAGATGATAGCTACATGTCTTAGTTACTTTTCTCTCATTGTGGAGACAAAATACCTGACACCCAAAGTTAAGGGACAAAAGGTATATTTAGCTCAGTTTGTGGAGGTTTCAGTTCATAAACAGCTGGCTCCCAAAGCAGTGGAAGACACAAGAGCAAAAGAGAGGGAAGATCAAGCCTCTTTCTTCTCCCTTCTGTTGGGTGCATCCTGGTGTTGGTTTAGCAATCACACCTCCAACCCCAGCACTGGACAATGAACCCATCAAAAAGTGTACATTCAGCCATATCAAAAAAAGCCATGCCCTAAGACCCTATGAGGCTTTAGGGGAATAGTCAGACACAAACTATAACACTAATATGGCCAAAACCACACAGATATTTATCTATTTTTTCTGGTTATTGTGCAAATAAAATAATCTAATATGTGCATTATAGTGCTTTATAAATTTAAAGCTATAAACATATTGCTAATTATTATTATTATACAATTAACATTTTCCCAGATTAACTTCCTCTTCTATACTATAAAGCTAATGATTCTTCCCTTGGCTATCTCTTGAATTGTAAGCTGTAAGGTACTACCCAAATGAAGGTTATCATCATTGATTTGTACATTAATTGTTAATCCTCAAACACTAGTTAGTTAATGCTTTAATAATTAAAATTTGTACTACAAAATCTATTAGAGAAAGCTTTTGTTAAGTAAATAAAGGTTGAACCACAACTTCAGATGAGCAAAATGTGGTTGCAAGACTGATTAGACTAATTGAACACTGCATTTTATTGATTTGTGGTTTCTTTCTACTTTCCAGCTCACTATGCAGAGAGGCTAAAAGGTGTGCATGCTGGGAAACAGACATGGGAATCTAATTCAGGTGGAATTCTCTCTCACTGTTCACAAGTGATCCTTGGGAGCCAGAAACTTGGGAATTACCTAGAAGGTTGTTAAAATATAGAGCATTGGATTCTACCCTGCTCCTTGGATACCACAGTCTGAAGTTTCATTCTTCAAAATTACTCCTTTGTAGGAAGCTGAAAAATATGTGAAATCACTGGATTTCTATAGTAAATTATAAAACTTTCCTCTCATAGTATTTGTGACATGCTCATTATCTCTAGTGCTATAATTACTATGCTGTCAAATCATTATTATTTAGGAAAACAAAAACACTAGACTTCCATGAAGGTTTTTAGTTTTATTTCATGTTTGTACATTATTTTTCTTACTATCTTTAGCTTCCTTTTCATCCTCAGTAAGTTCTTAGTATAGGAATAAGTTCTCTGGACTTGTTCTTCTAAAATACGAATACAGAGTGAACATGGAGGTACTGTGTGTTCTTTATATCATGGTGCTCATAGTTTAAGGGGAGGACATAGGAATAAATAAACAGGAAGCAATGGAGAACAGAGTTGCACAGATAACAGGATGATAGGTAGGAGTTACTGAGGAGCAGTTAGGTGCCTGGAGGGACCAGAAGTAGGCCCAGTGAGCTGAAGCCCAGCTCTTCTTTTCCAGTCAAGCTGTGTGTACCAGCCCAAGAGGTGAACCGTTGCTGGAAGAGAGGACTGCCCCTACCCAGTAGGAGTTCTTCCTAACGTGTGTGTCAGCTTTCTCTCACTATAACAAAAGAATCCACTAACATAATCAATGTACAAGTAAAAAAAGTGTTATTTTGGTTTCTTCAGAAGTTTAGGACAGTTGATGGTCATTGGATGATTACATCATGGCAGGATTATGTGGCAGGGCAGAGCCACTGACCTTATGATCTCGGAAGCAAAAGAAAAAAGAAAGGGGGCAGAGTCCTGTAATCTCCCCTTGACAGTACTCTTCCATTGATCTGAGTACCTTTCACAAGCTTCCACTTGCTGAAAATTATAAAACCTCTAACAGGTCGCCAAAACCTCCTTGGTGACTGAGTCCTTAATGTACGGGCCTCGAGGGGCATTCTTGCAAACTGTATTAATATGGAAAAGCGTGGTGGAAAAAGAAGCGTAGGGAACAGGTTTTCTATATATTGGAGGACTTTTAGATTGTCTAATTCAGAAACAGTTCTAAAGGCATATTCCTGGCCATTCCATTAAAACTTAGGCATTCAAAACCATTGAATAAGGCTTCAGGACTACAATCTTTTAAAATATAGTAGTAGATTCTTATGCACATTAAAAATATAAAATAACTATCATAGGGACAACAGTTTGTTCAAATGACCTAATCTTGTGACATCTTATAATAAATGAAGACACAAATTTCATTGGTTCTGTAACTTTGCTAAGAGAAGAAGGGACTATAAACCTGTGAAGGCCCTAAAATTCTTCCTCATAGTCCTGTTATCCCCTAAGATCTTTCCTCAAAGTTTTCTTGAGATTTGGTAAGAAAGTAAACTGCTTAATCAGTTTACAGATTAAGTAAATCTGTAATGGAATGGAAAGTAAAAGACTTGAAAGTATTTACAGTGAAATATCCAATAGCATAACTTACTTGCTCCAAAATGTCCTTGCTCCTCATGTTTTTCTCCCGGACAGCCCTTTGCCCCTGCCTCCAGTTCATCAATGAGGCCTTATCCTTCGAGGGGACTTGACTGACCCACTGTGTCCCTATTGCTCCTCTCCATGCCAGGCAGGGGACTGTCCATGTCTTCCGCTCTGCTTTTATGTTACCCATGTATTTGTTCATGCGTGTTCTGTCTGTCTCACTGAGATGTGCACAGTGCCCAAACCTCAGCCTGAACTCCCCTTTGTTTTGCAGGGGCACATCCAGTGCGAGGCCTGGAAAAGGCCATCCATGTATATTTGCCTTATAAATGAACACAGGGAACTGGGTTTCTGTATATGGTTAGGGTTGAGAGAGCTACCTGCCTCCTCTCAACTTTGCTTTGGTTATGATGAGTCATAATTATGGTGATGTTAGCTAATACTGTTATAGTAGTAAGGGAAGGTGTTAGGGTTTTTCATAAGTAAATCTTAGAGCAGTGTTCTTAGGCATCTCTGGACAGTGCATCCAGTTAAAGAATTCAGCATCTAGAGTCACAGAAATTGCTGGAATGGGTGTTTTTCTGGCATTTTAATTGCTGATTTTGTAATGAAGACCCATGAAGCAACCCGATATTTGCTTAGTTTCTCTGTATTGTTTAGGGAGCATACTCCCCCTGCTTTCCTAAAAGAGAGGCATGTCTAGAGGGAGGTGAAACAGTTATTAATCCTGAAAGATATTTGTCCTCCTTTCTTTTGACATTTTATTGCCCTTTAACTCATTTGTGAAAGATATCAAAGCAGAATCAGATGAGGGAATAAAAGGCCTTTTCATTAAAATGGTTGATCTGCATTAGAGCTCTTTGTTCTTTTTTGCAGGTCTTTTATGGATACATGGGGAAAGAATTTATAAAGAAAGAAAATTGGGTAATTTTTAAATTAATAAAGTATCACAGCAAAACTGTCTGGATTTAATTTAGGAAGATAAAGTTACCAACAAGCTAATATTATATAAATGTTTTTAGCCCAAAATAGTAACATTAAGAATAGTTTCATTGGTGGTACAGTCTATTGTTTAGAATATAGAAAAAAAACAAGGGTAACTTCTACCCTTCAGCTTAGGGAAAATGATACCTGCTCTTTTTCTTTATTAGTTCTTGAATGTTTTATTTTACAGTACTCCTTTCTGCTAAGGACTTGATGAACAATAATAAAAGACAACTGGGCTTGTGAAACAGGGAACAGGGGCTATGACGGCAGGATAGTTTGAAAGGGGGTGTTAACAAGAATGATTTGCTATCTAATTGAGCATTTTTAATTAATTCTGTGTATTTTAATAGAATTCCTTTTGTTAGTTTTAATTAATTCAAATTAGTTAAAAATTACAAATACAGAAAAGTTAAACATGGAAAACAATCACTTGAATGATGGATAAACATTGTTTATTTTTCAGTATTTTTTTCATATTACCTTTATTCTTTTCTGTATAGGATATGAACAGCTGTAGTCACATAGTATATTAAGCCTGTCTAAAGCTTTCCCACAATAGGAGTGTAAAATGGGCTTGCTTCCACACATTCAATAAATAAGTATAGAACTTACCACACACTATCTCAGGCAGAAGCAACTAACAATAATTAAACACCAGAACTGTCGGCCCTCATAGACTTTAAAGAAGTAAGGACATAAAGCCCAATGCTTAGTTTTATTTATGATTTATGATTTATTATTTGGTACAAGGTCTCACTATGCAGTCCAGACTGTTAGTGATCCTCCTGTCTCAGCCTCCCTCACACTGGGGTTACAAGCACGGGCCACTGTGCTTAGTTTGGCATGTGGTAATGGGGATTGAATTCTGCTCCTTGCACTTGCCGCCAGTCTATCTCCCCACCTGCTGATTCCTAATCTTAGTCTCTCTTCACAGCCCCTATTGCTTGTCTCGAGGATTTCTCAAGGCTGGCTTGGGCTCAGGAGTATGACAGTTGTCTTTCCAAAGTTCTAGCCTCATCTTCATCCTCTCGTATCGCTGCCACAGTAGCTAATCTTTCTCTTTGATGATTGCTTCTGTGACACTTATAGCCTTGGGCACCAGTGTGGTTCCCCAAGCCAGACTCATGTGTCCCTGCCTGAGGAATATTTTGGCTTGACCTCATGAAACAGCCTACTAGACTTGGCACCAGCACATCATTTTCAAATACCTTTTTTCATAGAGAAAAGGTTGAACCCTCCTCTGGAAAGTGGTGATCCGTACTTATCATCCAAGCTCTTTGGCTCTGGCCCCAGTCTTACATACTCTCTTCTGCACTACCAACTCCTGAAGTTAACTTAACATTGTCTTTACAAGAAGCTTAGAATTCCCCAATTACACACAAGTGCTCCTTAGAGATTTTAAACTTAACACTTAGAAGCTTGTCAAAATATTCTTTTCAAGCATATGTAATTCTTTACATGAAAAGGTGTCTGGCTAATTACATTTTCTCTATCTCATTACATTTTATGTGGTGCTCTAGCTGTCCTGTTAAATCAGAACCCTGAATAGCTGCTTAAAAGTCTTTTCAGCTGCCAATCACTGTCCTAGAAGGAGGGAAGAATATTTATTCCTTGTCTCTTCAGTGCAAGAGCAGGAATGACCTTTTCCTTAATTCTGTGAGCGACTCTGATGACTTGACACTTATAACAAAACTCTACTATGTTTCAGAAATTCATGCTATAATAAAGTGCTATCAGATCTGGCTTCTGCGAGGGCCCATAACCTTATGACAAAGGGAATCCTAGTCAAGTGATTTCTGTTTAGCTCTTATGTTGGCACTCCATCGTCAACTACAGTTCTCCTTTTAGTAGGCTTGTCCGTGTCTTTTGTAGTTCCTAAAAAAATTTCTCAAAAAAAGGGAACTGGGGCTGGCCAAATAGGTCAGTGGATTAAAGAAGCACTGGCCTTGCCCCTGGGACATGTTGAAATATGTCCATTGAGACTGAGTATGGTGGCACGTGCCTGTAATCCCAATGCTTGGGAGGCTGACAACAGGAGGGTCACTATGAGTCAGATCTGTGTAGTGAGACCTTGTAGTCCCTATAGTAAATACATTTTTAAAAAAGAAAGAAAAAGAAAAAGAGGGAACTATAGTCCTTTTCTACCGCCTAAGGCTTACTTTCACAATTCTAATTTTCTCTATTAGAATTTACCATATTCTAAGACAACATTTGCTGTGTAAATAAAACCCCCTTTTATGTGGAACTCATCCATATGTGCATCTTAGTTGTGTAGCCATAGAGGATAGTCAGAACTCCCTATGGAACACTTGTGAAATCTTAGACAAGATGAGATACATGAAATCTTGGGATTTAAGGGAGATTCCTTTAGTCAATCTTATTCCTCGAATGGGATAGGCAGCCTGAATCTCCATGTTATTCATCTTATTTTCAATTCCATGTTTTCTGTAAGTAAATGCTTAAAAATGATATGTACATGTGTGTACATAAGTGCACACACATGTTCATCTCAAGGAGAACAAGCTGGACATGCAGGCATACGGTATGCTAAACTGTTAAACAGCAAGGGACATTGAAGCAGAAACACAGCAGTAAAAGAAAAGTTTAGAGATAAAACTGCTAAAAAATGTGCATAATTTATATCCCATTCTCAGCATAAATATTACCATTCAGAAGTTAGGTAAATATTGGCTTCACACATTTCTCTGCGTTAATGGATGTAGACTGGTTGCACATTCATGAAAGCGAGCTCATAAATGTGCATTCCACAAGTATAAAAATGGTAGTCTTTTATTTCACATACTTCACACATACTCAATTTTTGAAATTAGTGTTTCACTCTTTATTGACTTTCATTTAATGAAATTTCACTTGATTTTGTATGTATTTTCCCATGATAGTCACCTTTTTTAAAATTCTCATACAGTCACTGCATCCGTAATGCGGACATACAGCAGCTTATTTTATCCTATTTCCTTTGGAGGCAATTTGTACATTTTTCTTATTCTTTGAACATTGATATAATTATCTATGTATCAGCTGCTCTACCTCATTTCTTAATGTTTTTCTTTAAGATGTGATTTTATGAGAAGTATTTCTGTGTTAAAGATGCTAGGATTGATCATGAGGAATAGGGATGCCGAACCTGAGTACAAAGTGATGTGCGCTTTTCTGCAGAGCTAACAAGGTTAATAATCTAGGATTACTGTTAATGAACAAGGTTTGTTGAGGCTGCCATAGTTGCACTGTGAAAAACTTGATGATATCTTAAATTCTATTGTTAAAAGATCCTCTTTAAGGAAGCAATATTTATGTTAAACAATTGGTATTTTCTCATGTCATTATAAAAGGTTATCCAACAGTTAGGATAGCATTATATCCAAGCTTATAGCTGCACTATAGGAGCAGTGCCTCCAGGAGCCCTCCCTTTCTGAGTATGAAGAACATCAGTAGCAGGGAGAACGAGGTGTGGGGCCAGTGAGAATGCATTTCCTGGGCAGTGCAGTCACTGCACATGACAGTTTGCTCTTCACTCGTGGACTTGTGTTTCATCAGCTTAAGTTGTGCATTTCTTTGTAATCCTTCTCTTTTCTCTGATCTTCTCTCCATTGCATATCGAATTTCATTTGTCTGCAGTCAAATGGATAGCATTTCTAAAGTTTCATTAAAATTTGGATTTCAGTTCTTTCCCAGGTTCTGCTTTTGCCCTTTCTCAATTGTTTGAACCCTTGATGGAGGGAATAAGCATTCAGGACTTCACATAAGTTAATGTCAGTCACATTGCTATGAATGGTGGGGTGGGATTTTAATGTCATCTCAGAATGTGTAGTCTTTCACTTGATTAACTAAAGTGATCAGGAGAAAAGGGAAACCTGTGGGAAACACTCCTAAGAGTGATCTCACTTACTGTTTCTTTCTTTATATAGTATTATATGCAGGATGAACATCAGGTCCATAGGGATTCCTTTCTGTTCTCACACTCTTAGTTTCATCTAATAATGTATGTTTAACATGTAGCTTAGCTGTATAAGTTAAAGGCCATAAAATTATAGGTCTAAGAAAAGGTCTCAGAAAAGGTTAAATAGATGTTTTAGGACACAAGATACTATGTGCCTCAATATCTTCATACTACATGGTTCGGCACTAGAATGCAGACTCCATTTAATATTGATTACCAAATGTTCTGGGCTTGCACGTGGCTAGGCATGGATTTACAGGGTGCCTTGCCTACCCATGGAAGGAGGCCTGATGGAGGCGTTCCATGATGAATTACCACCATCACACTAAAATACTGACTGAGCAGTCTTTTGATATATGAGAGGACCCTTGTTTCTGTATGTTACAAAGTCCAGTGCAATTTCATCCTTGCAATATAAGCATGATGAAGTTTGATAGCACTAAACATAGGTAGGTTGCATTGTTATATGTTTCATAGTTGAAAATTTACAGACTTTAAAGGTATTTTTTAAGAGTTCCCTTCCTACTCAATTCATGGAACAAACTTTGAGTGATAATTATAGATTTGAGAGGATTAACAAATTAGCACAAGAAACTAATCACCTGTCCTCATCCAACAATTATGCAGTACATATCTCTTGAAAATCATTACTTGCCAGTTATTATCTTAGGCACTTGAGCCAAATCTATAAATAAAATATCAAAATGCCCTCTCTGATATAGCTATCATATTAAAAGCAAATTTTACTAAGTGCTCTCCAATTAAAAGAAAAGCTTATTCCTTTCTATTCACATACATCACAGTACTTCTGGTCATAAAGGTTGAACTAGATGAGTTACAGAGAAAGTATTTTTACTAAAAGAGCATTGTCAATCACATAATCCACCATGCTACACAGGACCAATGAAAAGCAAATATTAAAAACTGGTAAACTATTATTATTATGGTTTTATGCTGTATTAAGGAATTATTCTATGAGCATAGAAGACTTAATTGCCCAAGGATATATAGAATTAAAAGTTGTGTTAGGAATGAAATCAAAGTTGCTTTTGTTGGGGTGGTTGTCAGATAATTTTCATTATATCTTAGCATTTCTCCTCATTCAAAGTCGGAAACTCTCACTGTTATCCTGATAGTTGTTAGTTTTGTTTAAATTTGGATTTGCAATCATCCTGGGCAATAGAAACAAACCAAAACTTGCATGAACGTGTTCATCTTTGATGTCATTGAGTAAAATGAAATAATGATCAACTTCATGGGTTGGAATGCTATTTTCTACTTTAAAAACTTAGCGTAGGAAAGAGCTATCCCATGATAATTTGTGTGTCTCAATTACTTTTCTCTCATTCCTGGGACAAATACTTGACATCCAAAATTAAGAAAGGAAAGGTTTAGTTAGCTCACCAGTCCATACTCAGCTGGCTCCAAGGCAGCGTGGCACATGGCACAGAAAACCCTTTCATGGCTTTGGCAAGGAGCAGAGAGCAAAAGGGAGTGGCAGCCGCTCAGGCCGCCAGCTCGCCTCACTCTTCTGACAGTGTAATGCGAATTACCTGCCTCAGGGGAGGCGCAGCGTCCACGTCCAGGAAAATCAGTCCCAGACTCCAGAGGCCGCCTCACCATGACTGTATGAGGCTCTGAGGGGCGCTACTAGATACAAAAGTAACACTGTGCTACTATAAAGAATAAGCTTTTTTTAATACCTCATTTTTATACTTTTCTGAGGGATGGTTAAGACCATGACAAAGCAAGAGCTATATAACAAGAAATGTAACTTCTGTATCTGACAAGATCAGTCAAATCCCCTCAGGGTTTACCCTGAAACCCTGTACCACAGTTTGTAGATTCTTTGTCAGTGTCAGCCTTGTGGATGTGTCATGGCCATTGCTGGACCAGTTTGCTCTTTGTGAGAGCCTGAGAGAATGTTTTCTCTCCATGTGACTCTCCTTAGGCACACTCTGCATCATTGATCACTTTCCTCTGTGGCCTCATAATCTCCTTGATCAGAAAATTTGGGACATCACTGAGTTACAGGATGTTGTAATACAGGTTCTCTTGTGTCCTGAGTCCTCACTGACATTGAATGTCTAGGGCCAAAATTTTGGCTGTCCTTGCAGCACTTCTTTTTACTAAGTTTTGGTCTGCAAACTTAAGTTGTTAACTGTCCAGAAGAGAAACTTAATGATATTATTACCTTATAAGATATATTACCCTATAAGATACCTTATAAGTGAGGTTAAGCAGTTGAGCTTAACCACACTATCTGTCTGAATTTCGAACATCTTAGACATAACATAAAAGCAAGGTATAAAAAGTAAAGCTGTATTAATATGCTGAGCTGTAAAAGGCTCAGGTCAAAAACTTCTGACATTGTGAGTCCTATGGATAACTCACTACTACTATGGACTACTGGACTATATTTTATTATTTTGCTAAATTCACGCACCTACAAAATTCAAATGGCAATGGAAGACATATCTCTGACAAAAATAAATAGAGAGGATATACATGAAGGACCATTTTGTAACTGTGTACACAAAATGGGATAGATATACAGCTACTTTCTTGTAATTCAATAAGAAGAAAGATTTGTATTGATAGTGTTTGGACAGGATATCATGTCTGCATCTTGTACTATGAATAGCTGCTACAAAGACAACAATATGCAATGTATTAATTATTTTAACTCTCCTACCAACCTGTTCTGAAATTTATTTTTTATTTTGTCTCATTGCAATTTATTTCTCAATAAAATTAATAATGCATATATATGTATATATATCAGACATAAGGAACAGCACAATAGCAGACAAAAGTATTGAATTCAATCCTCTGAAGTAAACAAGATAGACTTTTTTTTTTGCAAAAAGATAGCATTACTGAAAAAAATTGCATCTTTAAGAAGAAATGTTTTAAAGTAGGGCTGATTTTTTTTATTAAAATAAAGGATTGGTTTTAAAGTGATTTTTGCTTGATTTTATGTTAAAAATTACCTATTTTCCTATCATTACTATTGTGTATTATGCTGACTTTAGTGGTAATGAAACATCTCATTAAATTCTACAGTATTATAATATTTTTGAGAAGTAAGTCTTTGATTTATGAACCATTTCAAAAAATGCATATAGTTTTTTTCTTCAAAAATGGTGTATCAAACTAAAAAAGTATGGAAGTACACATATATCTTTTAGCTTCTGTAATTCTTTATTAACTCTCTCCCAAAAGAAAATTACTAACAAGCATAATATCCATGTCAAACTTGTTTGAACTACTTCAAAATCTTGTGGGCTGATTTATAAAGGTTAAAAAAAGTAAAATAACATGTTTGCTTCTTCAATTATCACAAAACTAAAAATTCAAGAAAATATCATAATAAATACTTTTTTTTGCATTTTTGTAAAGCCTTTTATTTAAAGATCTAAAACAAAACAAAATAAAGTAAAAATTGTCAAAATTTCAATCCATAGTACGCCATCATGCATTTTATGTCATATAACTTTCATCTTAGTTTCTGCAGCTAAAATCTTTGCTCCTATTTGAAAGTTCTCTCTGAGCTCCTTATTGTATGCCTGTCTCTTGGTTCCTCTTTTGAACCTTCTCTTGTGTGAAGGTTGGTTTTATTATTTCAGCTTCCTTGGTACCTCCCTTTTTCTTCAGAGAGGCTTTTAGTCAAGTCCCTTATTTGTAACATTCTGTCATTATTTTCCTTCTTGCCCAGCCCAAATTTGAAGATCATTAATCCAATGATTTTCACACCAATACACTCTACCCTTGCTTGTGTTTCTGATGACTCTGGTCTATTCAATGCTCACTTTCCAGACTGTGGTAACTTTAGGACCCCAGCTAGTAAGCTTGCTCAGCCAGCTGGATGTCTGCACAAGGCTGGCCATTGTATGTCAGCTGGGTGTCTGCACAAGGCTGGCCATCATATGTCAGCTGCCTCCCCTCCAAGTGGGCAGTAAAAAGGCAAGCAAGAGAATGCTCTGAGACAGAGCATAACTCTGTGGGGACTACATATCAGGATAGAATCAAGGGTAAATAGTTACACACAGAGATGAACACTGCAGGGAAGAGCATCCAAGAGCCTGCCCAGTAGAGTCTCTACCACAATGAGAGTGAAAAATGATCTAGGAAGATGTAAAAGTGAGATAGAAATAAACCCAATCCAAAGAAAACAGAAAGGTATTAAATACAGAAACTATTAGCATATTACACTCAAATATAAAAGATAGCTAAAGAGTTGTAGTAACTTTCATTTGCAGATGACATACTTATTTATAGACTATTAAATAAGTTTTTATTTTGTTCAAACTTATTAGAAAATTGTGTTATATAGTAAGTGTCTAGGATTTAGGTTTAGGTTTTATGATAGAAATCAAGCATGGAACTGTGTCAGACATCTGGCTAGATAGGTCAGCAAGCTAATCACCTGCTTAGGCAAGCAAAGGGACTGGGGTTTGATCCATGGCACCATATACAGTGCCAGCCCCACTCCTGGGCTTGCTGAGCTGGCCACCAAGTTTGGATGTAGCGGTGCATGCCTGTAATCCCAGTGCTGGGGAGGGTAAAAACAGGAGGGTCACTGGGAGTCTGAGCTGTGTAGTGAGACTGTATACCAAATACATTTAAAAAAAAGAAAAAAAGTATTGTCTCAAATCTATCCTTCATAGCCGATAAGTATTCCATTCTGTATAGACAACACATTCTCTTAGTTGATGAGTGTACAGGTCGCTTTTGAGAGCTTAGCTATTATTCATTTAAGTGAAATATGTCAGACACACAGGCTTAAAGATTTTACAACATCCCCCATTTGAGTGGGACAAAGTGCCAACAAAGAGTGAAACAGAGAAGTGATAGAAGGAATTAGGAAGACAGACTGTCTGCAAATGGGAAGGGATCCATGGGACACAGGGCTGGGGAGGGGAAGAGAAAGTGAAAAGATTCAGTGGGTTAGACACTTATACCACATATGCCCAAGGAATACACACAGTAAGTGTCCTGCACATGTATGAAAAGTAACAACAACAGTAAGGACAACAGGGACAGGGGCTAGAGAGAAGGAATTAGGTGGGGAGAAGAAGAAGAAGAGGAAGAAGAAGAAGACGAAGAAGAAGAAGAAGAAGAAGAAGAAGAAGAAGAAGAAGAAGAAGAAGAAGAAGAAGAAGAAGAAGAAGAAGAAGAAGAAGAAGAAGAAGAAAGAAGCATCGTTCTGCTATGCACAGGTCCCCTCTCCATGGATGAAATGTAAACTTCAAATGCAGACAACACGCCCTAAGAAAAGGTAACAAAAAATTGAATATACAAAAACCTGACATGACAATGACAAAACTGTACATCAATGACAAAACTAGAGAATACAGGTGATACAAAATTTTCTCCCACAAGAGCAATAAAATCTATAATTTTTCTAGGAATAAATGTGGCAAGAAATTTTCAGATCTTTGAGGATGAAATTGAAAATAATAATGGATGATATAAAAACTTTAAATATGGAAAAATCTGTACTTGTTCATAGATTGGAAAATATCAGTATTATCATAAAGCGCTATCCCAATTTACTTCAAATTAACATGCAAATAGGATGCCACTGTATTTACCAATGGGCTTTTTAGAATGAAATTAGAAAACATTACCTAAAATTAATGTGAAAGAAATATAAGAGGAACAAAATTTTGGTTGATAAGGATACTACTTAGATTTAGAGATTTAGATAATGAAAATCAGAACTAGGAAACTGATAAAACTTGTACCATTCGCACAAAATAAATGAGCATGTACCTATGTGCACAAATACAATTTAATATTTAACAGAGTAGATAGTAGAAATAAAGGAAAATATATTGTTTTGCACATTTATTTATAGAAATATAAGAAATAGATAATTCAGATGTCTACTTCACCGTACACAACAATGAAATTTTCAGGTAAACTAAGATTCTGAATATGAAGATAAATGTAACCAAAAACTTTTAGGCAAGACAAGTTTTCTTGAATAATGTTAAGAACAGTGCAGCAATAATCTATGTGCAAAATTAGCCACATTTATTTTACATGCTTAATAAAAAATGCCACTAGATAGAAATGAGAGTAGTTTTCTAATATACGAGAAGCACAGGTTAGTTATTAGGGATCCATAGAAGTCTTTACAAAGACAAACAGAATATAAATATATAAAGACATCAATAATTTTAAAAGCAGGAAATCCAGGAAAGAAGATGTGGCGTATATCCTTGTGATAATGGAAACAAAAGCAAATTTTCAATTAACAGTCAGAGTCTAATAGGTTAGCAAAAGTTGACAGAACCAGGTATTGGTATAGCTATGAAGATGCAGCCCAGCTGTTGCAAATGAAAACCATTGTTTGAAGCATAAATTAATAATTAAAGAAACATGAAGATCCTTTGCCATATAACCCTTAAATTGTGCTTCTTGAGCTATGCATAGAGAAAAAATAAGGTTTAATGCCTAAGAAGATCCATTAATAGCATTGCTTTTATTTATTTATTTATTTATTTATTTATTTATTTATTTATTTTTTGTCTTTTTGAGACAGGGTCTCCCTATGCAGTTCAGGCTGGCCTTAAGCTCATTTTGTAGCTCAGGCTGGTCTCGAACTCATAACAATCCTCCTGCCTCAGCCTCCTGAGTGCTAGGATTACAGGCATGCGCCACCACGCCCGGCTTAGCACCACCATGCCTGGCTCAGCATTGCTTTTAATAATGAAAACTAAAAGCATTAAAAATGCCTGTCACCAAAGAATATGCATTTAAATCACATTACACCATAGCTGTAACAAAGCTATCACATATTTAAAAAATATCTTTTGGCACATGTAAAGGTCTGATGCAAACAAAAAATGGTAATAAGAGTTGATAAAGATGGGCAGTTGGTGAATGTATGTTCATTATCTGAACTCTGTATTTATTCTGCTTATGAAATTACAAATGTATTTTAAAGTTCAGCATTCTTCCTGATCTTCTCCTCTAACATATTGGTAGTCCTGAGATATTGTTACTTTGTACCTTGAATGCTGTCGCTGGCAGTGGCTGACATTCTCTGTGTTCAGCCTGACCTTCCGGTCTGCTTCCTGCCCTTGGTAGGACCGTCTGATTTTCCTCCACCATGGTCTTACAGTATCTGCCTTATCAAGTGTGGGCCTGTTTAGAGGACTTTCAAAGCCTTCTAGAATCTACCAAGTTTGCTGTTCTTTAGATTCTTCTCCTCTCATCCACACTTCAGTTAATTCTAACTGCTGCCTCTTCATCACTCTACCACTGGAAAGTGTCCTATTAAGTCCAGGCAGTTCCAAGGATGTAATTTCTATGTTTCTATTCATGCCCCTTCTGGGCATATTGATACTATTTTTTCAAAGCTTGTCCTTAAGCCATTATTGTAGCACTTTCTTTTTAGGTAGCCTCAGTTGTTGCAGAATTTGGTTCCAACACACCCCTCTAAATCAGTTCCTGTTCCACAGTGCTCAAGTGGCACTTGGGTTGTCATACAAAATATTAGAATATTCTTGACTATTTCAAGTCTTTTAACATCTAGTCATGCAAAAACTATAACATCTTCTTTTGCATTTTGATTATTGTATTTCAAATCCATGTGCTTGTGTCTGCTTGCCCTGAGTCTCCCTATACAGACCACCACCACTCTGAGCAGGTGAGGACAGGTATTATAATATCAAAGCCCATATAACCATGTGAAAGTATTGCCTGATACTTGTAGATTGGGAGAACTTTGTGGTTCATTGACAGGTTCCTGTATAACTATTGTATTTTCCTTCTATGTACTGTAGGAATCCAAAGTAGGCTTTACAAAAAATAAATCACTCATCCTTTCCCTCAAATGGCTTTCTTGGTCCCCTTAGGGTTGCAAATCCTAGTGTGATCCATGGAGCCTGTGCGAGCCATAGTCTCACTTAAGCTGTGGGCATGTCGGCTTATTTCATTTGGAGGATACTACTGATATCCATCTAAGGCTTCCACAGTGGTTCATCTGTTTCCCAGGAACCCTCAAAACACCTGTACACAGGCAAGCATTGCTTATCTTGGAGAACTTACTTAAAAATACATTTTTCAGTGATTTTCTTTAATGCTTCTATTACCCGTTTCACTCAGTCTGGTATAATTAGAATAGTTCACTACACTTATCCTTTGTATATACACTTATGCTTTGTATATACTACATTTTATGATTAAAAGTGTAGTTAATTTATCTAATGTTTATGTTCTATGAATCTATAAACTTCAAAGTTGGCAAGATTGGTTTTTTGCCTACTGTATGTCCAAGACTATACACATCACACATTACTTCGTACATATTCATTGGAAGCATTAATTATTTCTTAAAGATATTTATTAATTAATTTCAAGTGATGATACTTTATCATAAAATTTCTTTTTTTTTTTCCTCCTTTTTTTTTTTTGGCAGAACTGGGAATTGAACTAAGGCCCTTGTGCTGGCCAGGGAAGTGCTTATTCTACTGAGTCATCTCCCCGGCCCCTTTTTCTCCATTTTGTTAACAAAATCAAGTTTTTAGTAAAAATCAACTCAATCTGGTAAAAAGTCAACTTTATACTATTTTGCTTAACAATCAGAAAAAAATGATCTAGGCAAAAAAATCACACTTTCTTCAAAATTAGGGAAAACTAGATCTAAAGAAATAAAAAACTGAACATTTTCAATAATGTTTTTCAACTTTTCTAAGATTTCAAAACAGAACTAAATCCTTCAAAAACATTGCTTATTTCTTACACAAGAGGAAGTCAGTATGAGGCGAGCAATTTAGTATGAGTTATCACTAATTACTCACTGTTTAAAAATGGGATTTCATGGAAATCAAAGAGAAACCAAAATATTTACTGCAGTATCATTTAATATTTAACTAAATTGAAATAAACACAATCTTATACTTGATTCTTTTGAACCATGAACCCAGACATAGCCCTTTCCTTAATACTTTAACTGTTTGCCCTGTTTGCATTTGGGCTCAGTCCTATGCGATATTTGGAAACAATAACACAAAACAACTCTCAAAATAGATAAGGAAAGAAAAAAAAAAAAATCTGCATTTCACACTCTGCCATGTTCCAGCTGCTCCAGGTGATCAATGATAATGGCCATTTGCCCAAAATATAAACTTGGCTCACAGATGTGTTTGGGAAACACCTTATGAGAAATGTGAAAATAAAGAAAACCGCCATTCTGCTTTGATGGCATTTACCTTTTTAAGTGTAAAGTAGAAAATGTCCTTAAATTCTATTTATGCATAATAGTGCATGGAATTACAGCTTTTGTAATGGTGTATATGGAAAGGAAGTAGACTGATTTGTCCAACCGAAGAACACAGGTTATTTTCTGCAGGACTGAGAAAATGATGTTTATTGGTACCTTATAATTTGAAAGATTTTTATTAAAGGAAATATATCATATTACATAACAATGGTTTATTTCATAGTGATTCCACTTGACTTGAAAGGCAAAAATTTGAAATTTTCATCCTGACAGAAGCTACTTATTTACCTGAAGTTTATAGGGATGAATTTCAGACCAAAAAGGTTAACTGAATCCAAAAGGAAATTATTAATGAAGAACTGGGTCTTCCTGGGCATGACACATTTCTTTTACTCCTTTAAGTTGTGTTTTAACTTTGCTCCATTTTATAGATGATAAAATGCTCCAGGTCTTCACTGAGGTAACGGTAGAAAGTCAGTTCCCAATATTTGATATGCATCTGGTTGTTCCTCTAATAAACTAAGTGTAATTAAAAACAGAGCAGGGCCATTGCATTTTAATACTTTCTAGCCTTCCCTGTGGAAGAGTCAGCAAACAGTGAGAGAATATGAAGATTCAGCTCCCCAGCACCTGCCAGGCAGGCTCTGTCAAGATTAACAGCATCATACCAGGATATTAGAGGAAACATAAATACTTTTGAGGCTCTGTGGGTAGTTACGATATCACGTTTTATTATCTTCTCCTAAAATGGAATTACTCATTGTAATTGCTTCCCAGTCACGGGCCAGCAAACATGACAGGAAAAAACCCTACATATTGAGGAGAGAGGGTTATAAAGAAAAGACAACTGACCTAGAGAATGTTTTTGAGGACACATCATTATGTATTTGGAATTATTATAACTGAAGTTTTATGGTACTGTACATCTTTTAGGAGAGGGATACAGTTGCATCTTGCAGTTTGAAGTGGGAATAACAGGTATTTAGATCTATACTTGAGGAAGGAAATAGGGGAGTGAAAAGGTTGAATGGTTGCTCAGATAATCTTGCTGCTAGTGAGTTCAGAGTTCAGGCTGAGACACAACCTCCTAATTTGATGGTTTGTATACCTTTGAACTCCTGTGTGGCCCTGTTGATGTTTAGTGTCAAACATGAAGTATTTGCTACTCCCTTCAAAACACAAATTTTGATCAGAATGGACTGGAAAAATTAAAATTTCCTTACAGGAACAATGCAAAGGGATTACACTTTAATGAGTGGATTTGTGGAGGTGGAGGCATTTGTTGTTGGGACTGGGGCAATTGAGAAAATGTGGAAAGTGTATCTTTTTGAATGAGATAGGAAACTGATGAGATAGAAAATCCTTCTTGATCTTATTGTTATTGATTCTATTTCCAAACTATATCTTTCTACCAAAATGTGTGTTAGGAGGATTTCCTCTCAGTGTGGCTGAGAGGAAGATAGATTAGCTAGCATGTACAAGGCACTGTGTTGATGAAACCTGGTACCCAGTACCAGTGGCACAACTCTAGGAGGAGTGGTGGGAGGATGGGGAGTGCTATAGGTTGGGTATAGATGCCCCCTCAAAGCCTTATGTAGTCATGGGTCAGGCTTCTAGAGTCAGTGGTTAATTCACAATCCAATGCTTGGATTATGGGGTGTGAGTGCTGCTAGGATTATGGGTGTGAGTTCTACACTTGCCCTGGGGTAGATAGCTTAAATGAAATTCATGGAAGGGAAAGAAGCTTGCTCTCTGCAGCTGCTCCTCCTTTTTTGCTCTTGTTGCTTTTCTGGCTTCTGTTGCTGTGAACTGCTGCCTTCTGCCATGGGCCACTCTGCCCCGGAGCCAGCTGATTATGGATGGAACCTTCCATAGGTTGTGAGCTAAGTGAACCCTTCTATCCTTAATTTTGGATGTCAGATATTTTGTCCCAGCAACAAGAGAGGAGAAACTGGGACAGAGGGTAACCACTGTACTCAAGAACTCAGTGTGTATCCAGAAAGGGGGAATCAATGATAATTTGCTTCATGATCTGTTTGAGGTCAGCAGGAGACACGAGACTGAAGACATGTGGTGCCAAGATTCCTGGCTCCACACCTGACTAGACTGAAGGAATACCACAGCTGAAGATCTGACTGTACACATCATTGACATAAAAACTGATTTCATCAGCAGAACGCAAGCCTTCACTGCCTAGGACACCCGAATCATAGGGTATCCAGAAGGATATTGTTCATTATGGTTTGGTTAACCCAACAGAACTACATCTGGGAAGTTGCTGAAAAATGCAAAATTTCTGTCATAAAAAGTAGTCCCTATTATAACTTAAAGAAATAAAAAAAATTTATGCTTATATCCTTCGTGCTATATGCTAACTCTTTTTGTATGTATGCAGTATAGGGTCTACAGGGTCACACTATGTAGATACCCCTCCTCTGATAAGAATTGCCATCAGGAAAGCCAGCATGACAAGGTCCTCCAGCAGAACAGCCCAAGAGAACCAGCAGCTTCCATATGCTCCCATAGCTTCTCCAAACAGCATCCTGGACAGCTTCTTCAGTTCTGCTTCTTATGCAGCTGGTAACAGTCCTCAGGTGGGTACGCAGCACTGTGCTAGTTCAATTCAGCTGGGCGTAACAACTTAACCACTAGTTAGAAATCCACTGCAAATATTTAAACATGATGGTTGAATTCAGAATATTTTAGTGATTTAATTTTTTCTGATACTCTCTTAATAGAATGATAACATCGTTTTAGGTATAAGCATCCCTAACTTGGGTTATTGTCTTTCCAAACCACAATCCAACCCATTCCTAATACTGGCAGTCACCCTTAGTTTTTCTTTTTTTTTTTTTTTCTTTTTTCGGAACCAGGGATTGAACTCAGGTCCTTGTGCTTGCCAGAGAAATACCTATTCCACTGAGCCATCTCCCCAGCCCCAGTTTTGCTTTTTTGTTGTACTGCTTAACCTCTGTTTCCAAACTTTTCTTTAATGGTAATAAATGTGCCTCCAGTTTTTACCTCAATTTTCCATCTTCAATGAAGAATTCTAAACCTCTCATGCTGTTACTCCCGGGTGTTCTGGGACATGCTCCTGGGCATTTCTCTTTTGGATTTGTGAGGCCTCAGAACCTGTGAT
>PVKA01032923.1:0-24874 GCA_004027165.1 Ctenomys sociabilis | reverse complement strand
CTTAAGCAAGCACAGGGACCAGGTGGGGTTCGATCCCCTGTACCATGTGCCTTGCCAAGCCTGCCCCTGGGCATGCTAAGTGGGCCGTGGAGACCAGGCACAATGGTGCATGCCTGCACTCCCAGCTCTGGGGAGGCTGAAAACAGGAGGATCACTATAGGTCCAAGCTGGAGTGAGACCCTATTCAAAAAAAAAAAAAAAAAAAAAAGATTGAGATGCAGACCTGGCTCGGGGATTGTAGAACTCGGGGCTATGGAAGGCATTTTGCACGGTGCCACATGCAATGTGAAGCTTCTAGACAGATAAGGGAATGAGGCCACCCACACTCTGGTTGTTGGATGGAGATAAATAAACTGGAGAGAGGGCAAGAAAGCAACAAGCGAGCAAGCAGTGAGGAGCCCGCTGCCGCAATCCACTGGGAAAGCACAGTGGAAGTGTTAGGAAGCGGCAGTACTGTGTACGCCCTTTGAAGGTACAAGTATGAGATTTGCTAGCGGATTAGATGTCAGATGTGAAGTTCACAGAGGTGGCAGTGCTGTCTGCAAGAGCTTCATCCAGTGTCTGGATGAACGATGCTGCTGGACGAATGGATCAAGCTGTGAGAACTCGGAAAGCAGAGAACGTTTGCTTGCGAGGTGTCAGGTACAAATAATTGGAAGTGTGCTGGACATGTATATTAGACACTCACGTGGATATAATGAGTGTGCAGTTGTACACAATAGGCCTGGACTTCAGAGAAAGGCCAGAACGGAGGTATCAATGTGGGAATTATTTGCATACTCAAAGTTATGAGACTTGGTGAAAACAGCTGGGGAGTGACTATAAAAAGAAGATAGTTGAGGATAGAGCTCTGTGGCCAGTGAGCAGAAAGCGGGAAGAAAGGGAGGAAAAGAAATAAAATGGAAAAGGAAACTCCAGTGAGGCAGGAGGGAAGCATGGAGGGCGTGAAGTCTCAGGAGGTGAAGGAGGAAGGGATACAGGACGGAGGAGCCAGGGTTGGGGGTGTGCGCACGTGATCCTGCCTCAGGCGGATCAGGCCTGCCCCCTCCCAGAAGAGTGGATGGCGAAGGCTAAACAAAAGAGACAAAGGGAATGGTTTTAGGGTAGCACAGCATCACAGGCCTCTACAGGCCTCATCCTGGACCAGGACTCAAGAGGTTCATTTACTGTGAGTGCACTGCCCGTCTCCAGCATCTCCAGACAAGGAGCTCAGGCCTAGGGCAGAGTCACAAACGGAGACTCTGTAGTGTTCTCCGTCATAATCCTAGCACCTTGGAGACTGAGGCAGGAGGATCGTGCTAAATTCAGCCAGCCTGGACTATGTATAGTAATGAGCTCAAGGGCAGTTGGAGCTACATAATGAGGCCCTATTTCAACAAACTAAAAAGAAAAGAAGGGGCTAGGGAGATAGCTCAGTAGAATAAGTCCTTGCCTGGCAAATGGAAGGCCCTGAGTTCAATCCCTGGTACTGCAAAAATATTAAAATAAAACAAAAAAAACCAGAGATCACCCATGCCGAGTGCTGTAAAACAGTGAGGATAAGGACTTGACCTTTGGCACTGGCAAAATGAGAATCACTGGTGGCTTTGATGGGAGCGATTCTCCAAAGTATTGAAGACAGAGATTGATTTGAGAGGGTCTAGGAGAAAATGAGAAGAAGGATGTGGAAACAGAGTGAGACAACTCCTATAAGGAGTTTGCAATGAAGGGGAGCAGAAAGAAAAAGCAGCAGCTACCAGAGGTCGCTCAGAAAGGTGCAGTGGGTTGCTCCCCAGCAGTGGAATGGGGAATACCTGCACCTCGCAACCAACAGCAGCTCAGAGCCAAGGGGCTAAAAGGCGAGGGACAGAGGCAATGCTGTCAAGGTGCTGCTCAGAGGCCAAATGGAGACCTCTGGGCTGGGGCTGGGTCAGTGGCGTACTGCAGCTGCTGTCACCGTCTACGCAGCATTGGCAATGGCTTTCCTAGCAGGCGTATGGGTCCTACAAGGACAACCCAGAAAGAAGGCATTTAGAAGACAATCAAAGAGAAGGGGAAGAAAGGAAATAGCAGCTACTGAGCACCTACATGGTGCTCAGTTCTTCTATGTGTGCCACCTCTTTAATGCCTAAAGTATTAAAATCTTCACTGTACAACAGATTGCAATGTGGAGTTTAAGTACATGCCCAGACCATGTAGCTAGCTGATGCTCAGAGTTGAGCTGGCCCTGCCTTAAGTCTAAAGTCCATACATTTTCATTCTTTCCCTCCCTCTTTCTCATTTGGTCTTCCCTTCTTTCTGAAGTATAATTTATATATATGGCAGAGTGGATAGATCTAACTAGCTAGCTTATGAACTACAGGCACATACATAACTTTCACACAGATTAAGATACAGAACATTTAAAAACAGACGTATATTTATAATACCCCAGAAAGCTCTCTTCTTATGCTCTTACATTTCATATCCTTCCATAGGGAATCACTCTTCTGATCTCTGTCAGATAGATTAGTTTTGCCTGTTTAGACAAAATGGATTCATTTAGTACATATTCCTTTGTGTCTGGCTTCTGTCACTTAACAAGTAGGTGCAGGGCCAACCAAATAGCTCAGTGGATTAAAGCACTTGCAAGCAGGCCCGGGGGGGGGGGGGGGGGGGGGGGGGGGGGGCAGGGAGGGTTTGATTCCTGGGCCTGCTGTGCTGGTCCCGCTCCTGGGGCTTGCTGAGAATGGATTGAGACTAGGCATGAGACTGGGCATGGTGGTGCGCCTGTAATCCCAGCTCTTGGGAGGCTGTAAACAGGAGAATCACTATGAGTCCGATCTAGTAGTGAGACCCTGAACACTGTAGACCTTTCCCTAAAATATAAAAAATAAAAAGTAATAAAATAGGTTCATAAGCTTTCTGTTTTGAATGTAGCAATAGTTCTCTGTTTCATTACTGTGTATTGTACTATTGCAGACATGTCTGTCATAATCACTCTATTCTTGATAAGCATTTGGATTGTATTTAAAACTACTATGAACAATGTTAATATGAATATTTCTTAAGTACTTTGAAATTATAAACATTAGCAACTCTTGAGTATCTACCTCAAGAATGGAATGGTGGGGAGATGGCTCAGTGGAATAAGCACTTCACTGGCAAGTGCAAGGACCTGAGTTCAATCCCTGGTTCATCAGGAAAAAAACAAAAACAAACACGAAACAAAGAATGGAATGGTGGTCTTCAGGCAGTTGTATGTTTCACTTTGACAGCTACCATCAAGTAATTTTCCAAAATGATCACACCATTTGCATTCGATCCAGGACATATAAACCTTCGGTGTCTACATTCTCATAAATGCTTGACGTTGTCAGCCATTTTAATTGGAAGCATCCTGACAGGGAAATACTTGTATCTCACAGCAACCTAAATTTGAATTTCTTTCACGAGTAATGAACCCACTTTCTCATGCTTATTGTTCATTTAGTAGCTTCTTCATATAGTCCACATATTTAGTTCATTTTAAACATATTAGGTAGGTCAATTTTTAGTTGTTACACACTAATTTTGTTACATACTAATTTTAGTTTTTTCTCTATGAGCTTTTTAGTTTATGATTAATTGCTTTTGGTTCTGGAAATTAAGCCCAGTGGGTTGGGCATGCTAAACCTGCACAGCTTTTTAAATTCTTACATAATACTTTTATTATTTGCCTGAGAGCTTACCATATGATTCCTTCTCTTATTAAAGCCTGCATTAACTGCTATTTTTTTCACTTACCACAAAAGATATAGCAGTTTATTCCATTTTTTCTCTATTTTTTGCAACATTGTTGCTCGCTATGTAACTTCTACGTATGTTACAAACCTCTCATGCCATCACTGTGGTTGGTTTACATGACCTGTTTGACATTCAAGCACCACAAGGTTGCAAGAGCTTTCCACACTGCCTTTTAGACACCGTCAGCCTAGCTTTTCAGCTTCTTCTGCACAATTCCTGCACTCAGCAAATGTCTTGTAGGAAAATCCAGCCCCATTGGAGGTGCTCATCAATTAGTTATACCAGCCCCATAAGGGCTGCTGACTACTTCATTTGTTTATTTTCCCCTATTAAAGCCCCTCTACCTGAGTCCAAACTCACACATACTTCCAAGAGAAAAAAGCCTCAGGCATTCTCTTCCTCTGGAACCCAAGTTCTCAGTCTTCACCACTTCCACAGGCCTCTCTGACTTCCCTGGGAATAAGACATCTGTAATTTATCCAGATTTTCTTCATCACTTTTGAAGGAGCAGCTTTTTATGCCATAGTCTATTATGACCCATGCATACGGAATAAGGTAGAAGGAAAATAAAATGTCTGATCATAAAGAAGACAGCAATAAATGCTAAAAAAAAAAAAAAAGCAGTGTAAGACCTTCTCTCTACTGTGGCCCTGGTCTCACTGCAGTGTGGTTTCAAAACATTTTTAAGTATGAACTTTACAGGAAGAGCACGTGTAGCCATACGTCTGTGTGGAAAGAGGGCATTCCTCGGAGATAGACATTGTGCAGTGAATCCACAGGACCCCCATGGCCTCTCTTGGCCAGGAGGTCTAGCTCAGTAACACAGATTTTTTTGATTTGCTATAGAAAACAGAAACAAGTGAAAGACTTTGTTGGAATTTGAACTGAAAAAATGATTTGCTATTTTATAACTCTAAGTCTTAAGCTTAAAGCAATCAGGATGCTGTGGTTCAGTCCCCAGATCCTCAAGCCTTACTAGACCAGCCCTGAAGGCATCCTGAGCCAGCCAAACAAAACACCTCAAAGATAAGTCTTTTGTGCTTTTCATGGATCAGACCTCAGGCAGTAAGCTAAGAACCATGAGTGTCGTGGTTTGGGGTTTTTGCAAGGTGAACAATATAGTATAGGACATATTTTATAATGAATCACCCCAAAAATCATGTACTACAAGTGCAGGAAACCTATCCACACACTAAACACTACAGAATTCAGCTGGAACTCATAGCAATGGCTCCCACCAGTCCAACTGGAGGCCTAGAGACCACAACAAAGTCTCATGCAGGCCCACTTCATGGATCTGTGCTGGAGAGGCCCAAAGGTCAGTGGTGGAAGCTCAGAAGTCTATGCCAGCGGGATGAAGGATCTGTGCTACCAGGCTGAAGAATCTGAACTGGAGCTAGGAAGAATTCGAGGTAAGCACCCCCAAAAGTATGACAGCCATCCTCTGCAACAGTGAAGTCCCGAGCCCCTCCAATGATGAGGAAAGCTGAGTGCCCTTCAGGAAAGTCAATGCGACAAGCTTCTCCATGAGGCTGAGCGGTGCATCATCTTCCCCTCCAGATTCACGAAGTAATGCTCATGATGAGGACCTAAGCTTCTCCAAAGTGCATCAGGAAAGCCAGCACGACAAGGTCTTCCAGCAGAACAGCCCAAGAGAACTAGCAGCTTCCAACAGCTCCAACAGCTTCTCCAAACAGCCTCCCTAACAGCATTTTGGCAGCTTCTCCTGTGCTGCTGGCAACAATCCTCAGGTGGGCCTCCCACACCCAGCGCCATGCTAATTTAATTCAGCTGGGTGTAGTAAGTTGCCCACCTGTGAGAAATCCATAATGAGCTTCTTGGTCGAGGAGAGAAAGTGAACCAGGGAGAGAAGAAAAAACTGGAGGTAACTATGATGCTTTATCCTGAAGTCAGAGTTACTTTTCCTGGGTTAAAAGTTTGAACCCAGAAAACATCTTTCTTATAGATGTCTTATAATTTAGATACTAGATTAATTTTCAATTATTCATAGTTTTTATTTTAATATGTGGTAGTCACTTCCTTGACACAGACACAGAACCCAACTCACACAACTGCGAGGAGGAGCAGTTCATTTTGGTTCGTTTGCAGTCCACAGCTGGTGGGCTCCAGGGCAGGAAGGGTGTACTGGAAGGGTTCCACCCTTCCACCCATCAGGGACGCAGAAGCAGCTCACCTCACAGTGGCCCGGATGCAGAGAAGAGTGGAGTCCTGAGGAAGACCTACCCTTCCGGCCCTGCCGCCAGTGACCTGCCTCTTCTCAACAGGCCTCACCTCCCAATGGCCCCGAGCAGCTACTGAATCACCAGTGGATGAATCCTCATGTGGGACAGCTTCCTTATGGTCCAATCACCTTGCAAGAGCCCTGCTCCGAGCACATGAAATGTTGGGGAACATACTTGAGCTAAACTGTAAAACTTTTAGCTTTTAATAAGCATGTGGAAATAATCTATCAGTAAAGTTGCCAAGAAAATCCAAAGAAAAAGAGTTGAATTCATGCTTGAAAAAAAAACAGGAGAAATGAAAACCCACAGGAGAGGATTTGAGAGAGGGTGATGGGTGACACCATCCCCCATCCATTGCTCACTTCTTTTTTTAATTTTTATTTATTTATTTATTTTATTTTTAATGTGTTTGGTATAGGGTCTCACTATGCAGCTCAGACTCATAGTGATCCTCTTGTTTTCAGCCTTCCCAGCACTGGGATTACAGAAGTGCACCACCACACCCATCTTGGTGGCTGGTTCAGCGGGCCTGAGGGCCGGGCCAGTGCAGCCTGTGGTGCTGAGGGTTGAACCCCAGTCCCTGCACTTGCCCAAGTAGGTACTTAGTCTGCTGGGCTATCTCGCTGGCCCCATCCTTCATTTCTGAAGCATCTCCAATGCACAGCTGGCCTACAGCTTTCTAAGGGGCATTAGAAGCCCAAGAAAGCAATTCAGGTGAGAGAGAAAATCAGCACTCTGTGGGTGCACAGCTTAGGGGAAACATCCTATCTAGTCTCATAATTATTGAAGGCATTGCTGCATATCAGCACAGTAAAGTAATTTATGTTTGCTATCATAATTTTGAATGATTGAGAAGAATGACACTATATTTAGATTTTTTTTTTTTTAACTAAGCCTAAGAAAGATACAAAACACTTGAGAAAATATTTCACGGTTAAACTATATTAATGTTTTGAGTAGTCTTTAGTTTTAATGAAACTGCACAAATTAGCAATAGGATGTAGCTGATTCTGTTAATTTGTCCAGTAGTTATTTTCAGCCTTCTTACCATGGACCCTTCCAAACTCTGAGGCACGGAAATTCAGAGTACATTTCCTAGATCCCTTTGGAACACCGACCTTGGAACTGGCTCAAGCTCAGAGAGGCAGGGCTTCAGGCCCCCCATTCTTGTGGGCCCAAGATGGTGGAGGCTTCACTGCCGTAGCCACAAAGGGGGGCTCCCAGAAGTGGCTGGGGATGGGGAAGCCCTGGCCCTCACCTTTCCGGGACCTCAGTCACTGCTGGATCACCACCAGTTGACACCGCTGGGCTCCATGAACTCTAGCATGGCCCTGTTCTCTGCTGCTATCCATGTGGCAGCTGTCCTCACCCCACTGCTCAGCCCGGCCTCATCCCCTGCAGCTTTGTCCAGTGACTTTAGGGGAGAGAGGGCTCTGAGCCTCAATGGGGGAGAAAGTACCTGAGAAGCTGGAGGACAGAGGTGCAGGAGATGCAAATAAAGTAAGAATGTTCCAGAAGGCACAGCTCTGAAGCAGCCACTAACGCCTCATGACTCCCTGTGAATGTGCCCCAGCTCTGGGGGAATCACTTTCCATAAGGTAAGGTGGAGGCTGGGGACTTTGGAGTAAAAAGTGAGAATGTTTGGAAAACCCACATTGGGTCTTGGCTAGAATAGGAAGCAGAGGCTGGAAGGACGGTTTGCCTGAAGGTGGAACAGGGCAGAGGGTCGTAGTGGAACAATTCCTCTGCTACTCAAGGCTGGGCTGCTGGAATCTTTCTTCTGGTGAAGCTAAGAAGGGTTTGGAGGGATGATGTAATTTTTTTGTTTTTGCCAGTCATGTATTAAATATTTTTGGACTATGAGTGGGATGATTTTAAAATGCTATTTAGAGACAAAGAAAATAATTGCATGGTCAGCAGAATAATGGACTTCTAATGGGAGACGACTGGAACAGGATCATTGGATTATTTTATGTTTGCAAGGAGCAAGTTTATCCACAAAGCCTTTCTTCAGTCTTTCCTAAGAGACTTGGAAACAATTTCACAACTATCTAATTTTAATCTCTTCAACATCCTTGTGAGGTGGGTAAGAGCAAATATTCTTGCACTTCTTTTTTTTAACAGTCATAAAATCTCCTGACAAGTGTTTTCCAAAGAAAGTATGTGGGGCCAAAGTGTGAAGCCAGCTGGAGAAGTCTTCTCAGAGCCGAGCTGTTATTTTTCTTCTGAGAGCAAGGCTGTTATTTTTTTTTCCTTTCTGATTCTGCGGCGATCGATGGCTGTAGTGCTGACCTATTATGCATCTGTAGGCGCATTAATTATGAAGGCTTTCCTGTGGTTTGGACAGTAGACAGTGCACAGAGTTGCATTCTTGGCTAGGCATTTAGAAAAGCTTCAGAGCTGCAGCAAATCTTTGATACATGAAGCTATGTAACCTTATGCATGGTCTTTTGTTGGCACCTCAAAAGGACTTTTCTGGAATGTGAACTGCTAGTGAAAGGTGGATTTTCTTTTTATAAAAATCATTGCTAGTCATTATTGTCCTACCTCTGATTGTCTGAGGAAAGAAATTCTATTGATCCGCCCAGCTAAGTTTTACCCTGTCAGTAGCAAAGGCTTAATTTCTAACAATGGTAATGAATAATAGACAAACACAGGCAATTTATCCTGGGTTGTGAAAGCTTGAAAGATAATGGAACTTTTCCCTTTGGGTTAACATGGGATTTGAAGTGGACAACTATACAGAAATAGTTGTGTTTCATTAAAGCATGGGGTCAACACAACGAAGACCTTTGTGTCTCTGTTTTAAAGAAGTCTCATTGTGGCTGGTTATAGATTTAGTTTTGATTTATGTTTCTTACTGATGAATGTTTAAGGTATCTCCTTTCCATATGTAATTGTTAAAATAAACTAGTGGCTGAAGGCCCTTGCAAAGTTAGTGCATTTCTTTTTTTCCTTTAAACTAAATTAGGCAAATTAAAGCATTCAACTGATCACAGATAGTGTCCAGTTCCTGCCAGATTCCCATTTGTGCTGAAAGTGAATGCTGAAAAGTGACAATCAGGCTTGGAAACAATTTTATTGTCCACATAACTTAGTAAGGTTCTAACCTAAGGTGCAATATATACACAATCAAGATTCTTTTAAAGTCTCATCAGTTTTGCTTTGAAGGGTGTTGAGAAGATACTTAGGATGTACTGCAGCATTGCTATGCAAGAATTTTTTTTTTTTTTTTTTTTTTTTTATGTATTTAGTAGAGAATCTACAGGGCCTCACTACCCAGATCAGACCCATAGTGATCTTCCTGTTTTCAGCCTCCCAAGTGCTGGGATTACAGGTGGTACCACCACACCCAGTCTCAGTTGCCTGACTCTCACTGGGTCCCGGGGGTGGGGCTGGCACAGCACTCTGGGGACTGAACCTCAGTCCTTGTGCCTACTTAAGCAGGTGCTATGCAGGAATTCTTGATACATCAGTTTTGCTCAGCAAAAGTGAGAAGGTTTGTTCCGAAATAATTATACTGCATCATCATATAATTCTGGTATAAACGGTTAAATAATGACCACCTCATTTAATTGCTGTGCTCAAACATTACAAATTTCTGGGAGAATGTTCTACATTTAATTAAAAAAAAAAAAAAAAAAAGAACCATTTCAGTCCTGGGTAGTAAGGAAAAGTAGAAAAAGGCCTAGAAAAGGATTTTTTTTGAGTGTATTCAGAATTTTACTTTCAGATAATCTAGAACCAAGCTTTTCCAATGGCAGAGTATCTGATGGTTTATGTTTTGCAGCCTCTCATTATTTCTATTTTGAAATCTCTTCACGAGTAACAACATACATTCGTAGTTTCTCTGAAAGTCATATTCTGTTCCTATTTCAAATCACGTTACTTACTGTTCACTGCTCTCAGACCATCTAGGATTCCGTCCTGCCCATTTTATAAAATCTAAAGTCCTCGCTGGTTCCTTTCTGGATCTGCTCAGGACTGCCCCCGCTCTGTGACAGGGGCCCTACTGTTTTCTCCAGGGTAGGAGAAACAAGAGCAAAGGTAGGTATTGGGGTAGAGTGAACGAGGGTGCCGGAAGGTCAGGCCCGTGCATGCGACTCAGGCCTCACGGGGGCTTTGGAGTCTGCTGCTGCACGCATCTTACTCAGCTCCACTCTGTGCCAAAGATGGCTATCAGCGAGGAGGCCAGAATGAATAATTCATCCCCCACATCCTCAGCCCTGCGTCTGCTGTTGCGGGGTGCGGGGCCGCGTAACAGTCACAGCAGAAGCAGCTCACGGCTTTGATGCCTGCTGCGGCCACAGTGATAGCAGTGAAGGGCACTTGTTTCCTGATTTTTACATCACTTGCTCACATTAAGGTAGAATTAAAAAGGTACAAAGACATGAAAATGAGATCTGCTGCTCCCAGCACCACTGTGTTTGGAGTGGCTAATGTGAACGCACTGCAGTGCTAGCCAGGCCCAGGAACTTCCTGTCTTCTTTGTCGTCCAGCTGAGGGTGGCCTTTCTTCTGGCCACCGTTGTGACAGGGGTTATTTCTTTTTCTTTCTCTCCTAGCAACAGCAGCATTCTTTCAACAGCATTTGTCTCCCTCTCTGAGCACCAGGCTATCCCAGGGGCAGGTGGAGGAGGGTGGAGAGCTGCAGCCTCTGCCCCCTCTGCGAGAAAGCTGCCTTCCCACTAGGAACATTCCTGCGGGGGGCATGGGGGTGCGTTCCCCGTTGCCACACTCCTTCCCATATGTGTGCACACACTCACAGTCAAGTCACCAAGCCCGAGGCTGTCCTAGGGCTGGGGATACAGGGTCAGAGGTGACAGCTGGAAGTGGGGACCGAGTGCTTCAAAGAAGAGCAAGGTGTGGTGTGAGCACAGAAAACAGGATGAAAAGGTAAAGGAGAAAAAAGTAAACCCACACAAAAACCAGAGAAATCACAAAAAAAGAAAAGAACTCTCTTATGATAGTGCAGGCCAAAGGGAGAAGAGAAGGACCTGCTAGTTAAATCAGCTCAATGTGCTTTTCAGAAATCTAGGCATCTTAGAGAGGCTCTGTGTCTGTGGCACCGAGAAAGAGGACCCGGGGTTGGAGGTGACAACAGCAGCTTCGCTTTTCTTGTCTTCCTTTCCTTGAGGGGAGACAGGGAGCCCAGGCTCGGAATAATTCAACTTGAAGGCAGGAGACAGAGGATCAAGAACTGCAGCAAGAAAAGAAACAGACGTCCTTTCTGATCTGTAGCAACAAGGAGGTGAATCGCACTCCACGTGGGCTAGAAGGGGGAAGGGAAGGAGGAAGAAATGCTCCTTGTGCACCCCCCTCATCTCCTCTTCAGACGTGCTGGGAAGCCAAGAGAAGGCAGCCAAGTGCGCTCCTGGACTTGGGAACCTTGAGACTTTTTGTTACTGCCTGAACCTTGTTAATAACACACTTACAGGCTTTGGGGGAGCGCATGGACACCCTTTGATACAAGGACACCCCCTTCGCAGCATCAGCCCTGTGGGGAACCACTAGCCAGGCTTCTATCAGTTTGGTCTCAGACCCCTGCAGCTCTTTAAAATAAGGATTTGGGGACTGGGACTCTGTGGAGGTGGGGCTTTCCAAGCTGCTGTGGAGCAATTCCCTGGGGTGGTTCTCACACACACTTAGGTTTGAGAGGTTTAGCCATCCTGATCTGAAAATAACCTAGTTCTTCTGCTTTCCCTAGGGCTAAGGCAGTAATGTGATGAGAAAGTAAAATGACTTTTGACCTCAGAATTTTTAATCTATTCACAAGCTGAGTTGAAACGACAGAGCCCCGAGATTTTTGCCGTTGGGCATGCTGTGCCTCACTTTATCCTGTCAGTTCCCTGGTGATCCTTTCTGACCTTAAAAGGTTTTTAAAGCCCTTGACTTTGGGGAAAGTTTAAATCAGGAATGTTTTTGACTTCAAAGTGGTTGGTAGTGGAGGGATTATTTCTGGCATTGGTCATACAGATAAGACTAGTGTGGGCACAGCAGGGAGATGCTCCATGGGTGGTCCTGTGAAACAGGCAGCGTTTTGACCATTCTTCATCTAAACCCTTTTATCATCCTGAAATGTAGGTATGTGTCCTAGTGGAAGATAATACCAGTAAATAAACCTTTCAACAATGCCTGAGATGTGTTTCCCAAAAGCATCCAGGAGATAGACAGAGAGGGTGAGGGTGAGGGAGAGGGTGTGTGTGTGTGTGTGTGTGTGTGTGTGTACACGGATGTGTGTGTCCATGTGTGTATGTAGTGTCTTTTGTCAGCACAACATCCTGCCAAGGCACAGGGCCTAGGGCTGATTTCAGAACCACTGGCCACACCTGTTTTCATTGCATCAGGCACTTTTTTCAGCCCTGGTCTTTGACTTCAGTCACCCCTGACATGCCCCTTCAAGGACTTGTGTGACACCTTCCCTGATTCTTTCCAAGGTCCTCCAGGAAAAAAGGTACCAGGTTGGAGATACTACCTGTGGGCCACTCCTACAAGGTTGACTTTTTTTTTTTTTTTTTTTTTTTTTGGTTGAGATGGATGTGCTTGGCAATCTGCTGAAGGAAAATCGTTGTCTTACAACTGACCTTGGCAAGAATTGGGGTATGATGTCAACACACATGGACACACACATCCATGTCCACACATACACATACACACATACACACCCTTTCTCGCTCCCTCTCCCTCTCCTGAGATACTCTCGAGGCCCATCTGAGGGGACTATGAGCTCCCTCCATCACTGTGCTTGAGAAACATCCCAGGAAGAGGAAGGGTAGAACTGTTGGGAGCCCAGGAAGCTAGAAAATTGATCAAATGTGTATAGGGGGGATCAGGCCTCAGTGCCTAAAGAAACAAGCTACCTTAGTCCTGAGATAAACATCCTGTCTGATTAAGGTCAGCTCTTATTCCCTAGGCAACCTTGTGTCAGACAGACCAGCAACTACCTAGCCCAGCTTTTGTCTTCTTGTCTTTCTCATTCCTGCCTCTGTGTCTCCCCAGGTAGAACTGTTCTGAATAAGACCAATGGATCCCTACATTTGGCAGCCTTCAGGATGCCTAGTATAAGATAAGTGTGGACCAAGGAATCACTTTCAAACAGCACAAATAAGGGAAGGGATTGGCTAGAGCCAGCATAGTCTGCACAGGTATGCATTGGTGCACAAGGTGTAAAACGAGGATGGAGGCTCTAGGGCAAGAGATACAAAGGAGCATGAAGAAAGAAAGGCTTGAGAAAAGCCTAACAGGTAAAAGCTGCATTGAATAAAAATGAGAAAAACAGTTTTAAGAATTGTAGATGTTTATAGATGTATATAAACATGCTTGTTGTTTTCTTGGTTTTTGTATTTGTGCTACTTGCTAAGACTTGTTGTGGAGTACTGTTTTAAAATCAAGTCCCAAACAGGACAAGGAGGGTAGAGCAAAGTTACAGCAGATAGAGTTTAAACCCTCTAGCTTTGCTCAATTCGATTAAAAAGGGAAAAAGTTCTTTCAAATTGCCAGCCTTGGTTCCAAGCAGCAGCTGGGGGAGGGGCATAAGCTAAGCTCAGGGAGGCCTGGGTGCTCAGTCTTATGCAGACCCAGGTGGGATTCCCCAGCTACCTGCGCATCTGTTCCCCCCTCCAGCCACAGAGTTTGGTGCATACCAAGAACTACAGTCCTGTGTGCTTGGTGCTACATAGGGGTCATGACTATGGTATGCTATGGTCTTGGCACTGGCTATGCACGTTGTTGGCATCACAAATTTGGTAGACTCAAGAGTGTCTATGTCTAAAATCTGGGCAAAACTGAAACAGTGGATTTTACAGAGCCACTGAGTGTTGCACTTCTGGCCAAGGCAGCTCAGGGAAATTTCACTGATTCACAGATCTAAACTTCAGCCTCAAGGGAAGTAGAGCCATTTTCATTTTTTTTTCTTCCATAATTTTACTGAAGAACAAATAGCAATGAGACAGTTTCAAATCAAATTATTAGAATAGATTCAATAATTAATACATTGCACATTGTTTTCTTGATGGTTATTTGTTGTACAAGGTACAGACATGATATTCTATTTACAAACACTATTAGAGCAGATACCTTTATTCATTGAGTTAAGAGAACGTAGCTGTATATGTATCTTTTTTTTAAAGCTGAATTATAGTACAGTTTCAATAATTAATGCTTTTTTACATTGTTGTCTTCCTAATGGTTATCCATAGTACAAGAAGCAGACAGGATATCCTGTCCAAACACTATTAGTGCAAATCTTTCTTTTTATAGAATTATGCAAAAGTAGCTGTATATTTATCCTAACTATATTTATCCTAACTCTGCATATACAAACACAGAATGGCCCTTCCTTTGTATCCCCATTTTCTTTATCTCCCTTGGAATTGACATTTAAAAAAAGCCAGATGGATGAGGGAATCCATGGAGGGTTTTCAGCATCTCTGCCCTGTTTCTAACATTCAAGTCCCTAATAATCCAGGACAAGTTGTACATCTTCATGAATCCATACCTTTAAAAACCTTAAAACTTATTAAAGCTGCTGCTACTTATGGCCCTACTGCTTTCTTTACCTTGAGTTTAGTAGAAATGTTAGGACAACAAACTATGGCCCTAAATGATTGAAAAGCAATAGCTAAAGCATATTTCAATCCAAGAAGCTATTTATTGTGGAAAAGAAATTTCTTTTAATCAGCAGCTGGAAATGTTGTTCACAATTTAGCCATTACAAAAAATATGCTAATTGAGGAGGGTGCTTTTGCTAGCATAATCAACTGACCTTTACCTTGCAACTTATGTGAGCAAAGTAAGAGATCTATTTACCTTTAGGGCCTGGAAGGAGCTCCCTCCTGAGAGTGAAACATTCCTTAACTTGGCTTCTGTTAGGCAAGACCCTAATGAACCTTTCCAAGATTTCACTGTAGGTTTGTTGCAAGCTATTCTCAGTGACAGTGAAGCTAGTGAATTAATAATTCAACAATTGGCCTTCAAAAATAAATCGAAGAGGCCAGGGAGATGGCTCAGTAGAATAAACACTTGCCTGGCAAGCACAAGAGTCTGAGTTCAATCCTCAGTTCCACCAAAAAACAAAGAGAGAAAACAAAAATAAATTGTAAAGAGGCTTTAAGAGACCATAAACAGTGGGCTATACTGCCTGAGACAATTGTACAGGGACCTACCTTGGTACCAGCTATCACTCGGGTTATTCATCCACAGTCTTAAGAAAGGGGAAAAGTAAGGTCGTTTGTTTCCATTGTGGGAACAGGGACATTTAGCCCAAAAATGTTCTCCTGCACCAAAGACAACACAGCCTGTATCCATCTCTCAAATAATACCTTGCAGTCCATGTACTAGATGTAGACAAGGGTACCATTGGGCAAGTGGCTGTAGGTCTGATGTGGAAGGCCAACCCATTCAGGGAAACTTTCAGTGGGGCCAGCCTTACCCCCCATCAAACAATGGGAGGCTTTTCCCTCCCCTGCCACAAGCATCTTTGACCATTGGTGAGCAACAACCTGTAGAGGCCTGGACCTCAGTTCCTCCTCCAGATTCCTATTTACTCCTAAAATGGGGTTCCAACTTATTCCTACTGGAGTCTTCGGAACTATGACTCAGGATACAATGGGAATCTTGCAATGTCTCCAGGTTTTGCCTGGTGTAATTGATGCTGATTTTACCAGAAAAATCAGTTATTATTCAATCTACCCAAACCATTGCTAAAATCACTCCAGGTATGCCTGCTGTTCAAACAATTCAAGGGTTTTTACTTATGCAATAAGTATTAGGAGACCCTGGATGTGGCCACTACAGATTTACTAGGGGTGGACAGGGTTTCTTACCTTAGCAGAAGTGCCAAGTTACTAATTTGGAGGGATTCTAGGTATTTTTCTCATTTCCTCCCCCATATACCAGTCAATCTATGGGATCATGACCTATTACAGGGCATGGGAGCATTTTTGTCCAGTCTTAACTAGCTAGTGGCTCATCAGATGTTACAATAAGGTTTCTGTTCCAATTAAGTGCTTGGTAAAAATAATCAAAGGAGAAAAAAACCCTCTATGGCATAGGCCATTTTTAGCAAAGGCCTTGATCTCTTCTCCCACCCCACGATGGCATCCAAGATAACTTGGATGTCTGATGACCCTCTTTGGGTTGACCAGTGGCCCTTAATTCAGGAGATTAGATCAATTCCTACACTGGCAAATAAACAGCTGATGGCAGGACACTTAGAATATTACAATAGCCCTTGGAATACCCCAATTTTTGTAATTAAAAAAGATCAGGAAAGTGCAGATTGCTATATGACCTGCAGGCAGCCAATTGCACCATAGAACCTATGGGAGCACTGCAACAGGGATTGCCCGGTCCTGGAGCTATTCCTTTATATTTTTGCATTATGGTGGTATGATTTAACAGACTGTTTCTTTTCTGTCTCTGTCCACCATGAAAATAAAAAATGTTTTGCTTTTAGTTTACCCTGTATTAATAATCAGGACCCTATGCCCCATTTTCAGTGGTGTGTTGTCTACCACAAGGTATGGCAAATAGTCCAACCCTGAGCCTAGTGTTTGTGGCTCCAGCCATGGTCAGTGTGACAGGCTTGCCTGCATACATCATCTGTATTCTCTTGGCACATGAATCCTCATCCACTTTACATCCCATGCTTATCCAGTTAGATGCTGCTCTCTGCAATGCAGGTCTAGTGAGAGCCCCGGAAAAGGTGCAAACTATGACACCCTTTTCATATTTGGGACACCTTATTCAACAAAGAGAAACTGTTCAGATCCAGGTTAGACATCATGCAACCCTAAAGGATTTTTAGACTCTACTTAGTAACATTAATTGGCTCTGCCCAGCTCTTGAGCTAACTACTCATGAGTTAAGTCCTCTCTTTTACTTTTCTTTTTTTTTTTTTTGTCTTTTTGAGACAGGGTCTCACTATGCAGTTCAGGCTGGCCTTAAGCTCACTTTGTAGCTCAGGCTGGTCTCAAACTCATAACAATCCTCCTGTCTCAGCCTCCCGAGTGCTGGGATTACAGGCATGTGCTACCACACCCGGCTTCTTATTTTTGCAGAACGGGGGATTGAACTCAGGTCCTTGCACTTGCCAGGGAAGCACTTATTCCACTGAGCCACCTCCGTGGCCCCTCTCTTTGACATTCTCAAGGGAGACTCAGCATTTACACCAGAGGCTAAGACTACCTTAGATAAAGTTAATCAGGCTCTTTCTAATGCTCAGCTCTTTACAAAGCTGACCCATCTTTACCAACGTTTTATTATTTTTCCAACTCTGTATATGCTCACTGGGGTTCTTTGGCAGTCTCAGGGTGCCTTACACTGGCTACACATACCTCATACTCCACATAAAGCTATTACTCCCTCAGATGCTATTCACAAGCTTCTGTATTTCATCCACTTTTCATCAAAATGTTTCTGTCTTACACAAACAGTTTCATTTGACTGAAGCACAGGCCCAGAAAATTGTTAAATGATGTTCTGTTACACACATTCCTGAATTTGGTTCTTTGCATTCGGTCCATGTTTTAGTGGACACTTCCTCAGGATTTGTATTTGCTACTGCCCACACTGGTGAAGCAGTTACACATGCCATTGCTCACTGTTTGGATGCTTTTAGTGCCCTTGGATGCCCACGGACACTTAAGACTGACAATGGCCCATACGATATACAAGTGCTGCCTTTCAAAAATTTGTAAGACTTTTTCTTTTCTTTTTGTATTTATCATAGGGATTCCTTATAACCCTCAAGATAAAAAAATTGTTGAACATGCACATCATTCAATTAAAATTCAACTGCAAAAACAAAAAGGGGATCATTCCTTACAAAATTCACATCTTATAATAGACTTCACTTGGCAGTACACTTTTTAACTTTTTGAGCTCTACAAAAGATGGAAGTACAGCAGTGAAAAGACAATACCATCAAATAAGAGCAAAAAGAATAGGAAGGGTCCTTTAGAGAGATCTCTATATTAGACAATGGAAGGGACCCTATCTAGTACTAATCTGGGGGAGGGGGTATGCTTGTGTTTTTCTAGAGAATGTTGAACTACCTATTTGGGTACCAGAGTGCACCATCAGGCTATACCATGAAGCCAGATCTAGAGAAGAAGTTAACGAGGAGGCCAGATCCAACCTGGGGACCTATTCAAAGAACTGACAAAATGGAAATCTAAGGTCTAAATAGATGGTAAAATATATAACGCTAACTGAACTAAATTTTACTAGTATTAAGACAAAAAATACAAAATATGCATATTAGTTAGAGATAAAAGCTATTCCTTCTAAAATTTTCTCATAAGAGATCTTTTGACAAATAACAAAATCTGACTAGTCCATTGAAACTTATAAAAAATTGCAATAGAGTTACTATAAATTAATCTGGCCAGAAATATATATATATATATATATATATATATATATATATAGTTGAGTGCACTCATAATTTTGTAAAGATGGTTGTTTGTGTACACTGTGCATTTATTTATGTATGTGTCATTCTGAGAATAGCTGTTCCCTTGTTTTCCCTTTTTGCTCATTTGTTCATAGTACAATTTGGGGTCTAGATGTAAAAGCATGCTTTTTCTTAAGTTACAAGCTGGTCTAAGTCATATTAAAATTGGCTTATACACAATCAAAAAAGATTAGAATAATTAAGCAAAAATTCCTTAGAGTGGAGAGATATTTGATTCAGAGAGGAGTCCTATTGATGAATAGGAGATGAGGCCAACCTTTGGATCATTATTGAGGAGTTTCCAATAATCTCAACAGTGTCTCTTAAAAGACACTCTCAATAAATTGGTTGTTGGTTTAAAGATAAAAATCTTTCAGAAAAATTACAATTGTGTTTTCTCTTAAAAAATGGTTTTGATATTCAACTAAATTAAGAAACAAAGGCTTTCACACATATATGGTAACTCACTATTGTTAATCTCATGGTGTATTAAGTGTATCCATGACTTTAAGTGTATAGGTCTTCTAAAATGTTAAACAAATTCCCTGGTTCCTCCAAAAGAAATGTTAAACAAAGTAAGACTTTCTTTCAAATTAGATTGGCTAAAAGGATTATGTCAAAACAAAAATGTGAGCATGTCACAAAACATCGTAGGATTATTCTGCTACAATTTTGTATACAGTTTGATTTTTAAATTTTTGTGTAAAAATGTATAATTGTTTTTTAACATTCCATAGAGATTTAAGTTTTAGAATATCCATGATTGTTGGAAAATAACAGTTCCATTTTATGTCTAAGGTGTTTGATATTCAGATAAATAGTAATGTTAAGCTTAACTGTGTCTGTTATAGGGTAATAATGTCATTAGGCTCCTCTTCTGGATATCTAACAACAAAAGTTTACCGACCAAAAATTAGAGAGATAGATGGGCTAAAAGGATAGCCAATATTTTGGCCCTAGCCCTTCAAGGTCAGTGAGAACTCAGGACATAAGAGAACTTCTCCTGTGACATCCTAAAACTCAAGTTGTGTCCCAAATTTTCTGATCAAGGAGATTATGGGACCCCAGAGGAAAGTGATCAGCAATGGAGAGTGTGCCTAAGGAGAGTCACCTAGAGAGAAACAAGTCTCCCAGGATTTGACAGAGAGCAAATTGGTCAAGCAATGTCTATGACTCATCCAGATGGCTGATGCTGACAGAAGATCTACAAGGTGCTGTGCATGGTTTCAAGGTAAATCCTGAGGATACATGGCTGATCTTGTCATACAGCAAAAGTTACATTTTTAATTATATAGATCTTGCTTTAACTTGGTCTTAACCATCCAGTAGACACGTAGACGAGGTATTAAAAAGTAGTGTCACCAAATAACTCAGTAGATTAAAGCACTTGCAAGCAGGTATAGGGGCCAGGGATTCATCTCCCAGGCCCGCTGTGCTGGCCCCGCCCCCAGGGCACACTGATATGGCCATTGAAACTCGGTGCGGTGGCGTGCACCTGTAATCCCAGCATTTGGGAGGCTATAAACTGGAGAATCACTACAAGTCTGACCTAGTAGTGAGAACCTGAACACCCTGTAGACCCTTCCCTAAAATACAGAAAAAACAAAACAAAAAAGCAATGCCACGTTAATATGCTAAGCTGTAAAAGGCTCAAGTCAGCAACTTATGACAATTATCAGCTGTGCTAACAGCTTACCATTATTATGCACTGTTGGACTATATAGGGTTATACTGCTGAATTCAAGTACCTACAGTCTTTGGACTGGCATCAAGTATGAAAAGGTCCTTTAAAGCTTCTCTAAATACAGCTTCTCTAACTGCAATGGAATAGCTGTCTCTGACAAAACAGAACAAAAAAAGGGGATATGCTGGGAGCTGAGGAAGCTAGGAAATTTGATCAAATGTGTGTAGGTGGGAGCAGGCCTCAGTGCCTAAAGAATACAAGCTACCTCAGTCCTGAGATAGGTAAGCATCCTGTCTGGTTAAGGTCAGCTATTAGTCACTAGGCAACCTTGTGTCACATGTTACTAACTTTGCAAAAGTATAAAAAACGGTTTTGTTGTGCCGTCCGTTAGTGTTGCCCATCAGGCAGACCAGCGACCCCCTAGCCCAGTTTTTGTCTTCTTGTCTATCTTTCTCATTCCTGCTGCCATTTCTCCCCAGGTAGAACAGATCACAGTGAGTCACACGGATCTCTGTATGGAGCAAGAGCGCAAATGCTAGAGCAATACCAGGAAGAGGGGACCCTGTGGAAAGTCACATGAAAGCAGCAGCATGGTCCTGCACATGTATGGGCACACCTGCATATGCTCACACACATGCATGTGCACATACACACCCAGGCATCAGACATCCACAGCCATTTTCCATCCCTCTAGCACAGAACCAGTGTGGAGTGATTTTAGGCAGGGCTCCCAGCCTCAAATAGCAGGGCCAATGTCTGCCATTCTACTGTAACTTCATTCCTCTAGATCTTCAAAGCTTGCACCTTGGCAAGTTCTTCCTTGCACAGGATGCTTCTGATGGGCCCATAAGTCATGCTCAGCTGGTGTCTTGATATTCAGCCTCATCTCTGACGGGGGAGGAAGAGTTATTAATTGACACTATGGTGACTGCAAATTCCTTCCAGGATATAGTTTAGGAGAGGCATTTGAGGAGAGCTCCAAAGGGGGCTTAAGCCCATCAGTGGAAGAAGTAGGAGGATCTAAACTTGCTGAATTCATCCTTCTCTTAGAGTCTGGCTTGATTCTATCCTTTCACATTTTCCAATGATAAGAAAGGAATATTTGATAGTCTTCTTTTTCTTAAACAAGGTCTCATTATGTAGTGCAGGCTGTCCTAAGCTCACTATACAGCCCAGACTAGCCCTGAACTGTCAACAATCCTACCTCAGCCTCCAGAGTACTGAGATTCTACTTTATTTAATATTTATTTTTTGTGGTACTAGGGATTGAACTCGGGACCCTGTACTTGCCAAGCAAGTGCTTATTCTGCTGAGCTATCTCCCTGGGCCCTCAGTACTGAGATTCTAGACATGTGCCACTACCCTGTTTGAAGGTCTTTTTTTTTTTATTTAAACTAAAATGATGGTTTTTAATAAGAACCAGAGGTATGGTTACAGTTACATAGTCTGGCACAAAAAAATCTATGGATGATCAGGAGTTGGAAGGTTACAAAATAATGAGGGTAACACTGGGTACAGGGGAAAGTTGTTCCAGAATCTCAGAACCAGGCTAATGTAGCCTCTCCCTATGATCCTGCCTGTGCTCAGCCCTGGAATCCATCTTGCCAGGGCCAAAAGTGCCTCTGTCCCCACCACCCTGGCCCCCTTGGAAGCCCCTACGACCCCCTCCACGGCCCCAGTAGCTGCCCCGATCGTAGCCTTCTCTGCCATCAGGATGATCACAGTTACTCCCCATATGGGGCCTCCTGGACCTCCTCCGGGGCCATCTGATTTAGGGGCCTTATACTGGTTGTATTCATTTCTCCAAGAGAAGTTCATGTTCTCACACTTAAGATTAGGACACTTCCAGTCTCCAGCTCACTGCTGTCCTCCACTGAGGAATCCTCCCTGGCCACTGCCACCAGTTCCATAACCTCCATGGCCCATGGGTCCTCCTCTCCATAGGCCTCCTTGGCCATTGCCACCACCCCAATTGAAATCTGCTCACCGGGTAGCAAATAGACCTTAATAGGATTCCCAGAGAATTCTTTACTGTCAAACCAGTCAATAGCTTGGCGGAGTCGGACTCATTCTTGACTTCATTGTTCCATATGCTACATCTCATCCATCAGATTTAGATTCAAAGATGCCCATTACAGTACTGTTATAAAAGTGAAAACTTGAAAATGATCTAATTGTTGACAGTGGAAGAATGGTTGTATTATAGTATAGGGAGCTGTGGAAAATGCTCTTGTAAATCTGGCTTCAGGCTGAGGCAAAAGAAATACAGGTTCAAATCTTGCATGTTGAACTTAGTAAGAACTTGTCTTAAAATTTACATAAATAAATAAATAAATAAATAAATAACTTAAAAAGGTTGGGGAAAGAGCTCAGTGCAAAGACCTGGGGTTCAGTCTCTATTATTGCCAAAATAAAAAGTTGCAGTCAACAATAATCAGGGAAAGAAAAATTAAGACCACTGTGAGATATTACCTCTTATTCATAGGGGTGGCTTCTACCAAAAAAACAAGAGATTAAAAAATGTTGACAATAACTTTTAGGGCACAAGGTTATGTGAGAACCCAGGAACATCATTAGTGGGAATGTAGACTGGTACATCCTTTATAGAATAATAGGCTAGAGGTTCCCAAAAATGAAAAATAAAACTGGCATGTAATCCTACAATTTTGCTCCTGGACATAAACTCAGGTATTTCACTGCAGTATTATTCGCAGTAACCAACAACTGGAGATGTCTGTTAGTGGATCAATGGTTGAACAAAATGTATATTTGTACAGTGGACAGTTACCAGCCTTTAAAAGGAGGAGAACCTGTCATTTCCCACAAAACAGATGAACCTCTTATGCTCAGAGAAACAAGTAAGGCATAGAAAGAAAAATACTACATGATCTCACATATGAAAGAACTCAAATATACAGTGATACAGAATGAAATAGAAACTATTGCTGGTGGAGAAAGAAAAAGAAAGGGTATGGGGAGATTTAAGTCAAAAGATGCAAAAGAGCAGGCATGTGGGATCATCTAATGGATAAAATGAGTAATTTAATAAGATCATATTGTACTAGATATTTTTATTAAGTAAGTGTGGTACTCTTTCCTCCCTTGGTTTTGGTTTCTGCAGTTTTGGTTACCTCAAGTCAGCTTTAATTCAAATATATTAAATGGAAAATTCCAGAAATAAACAGTTCCTAAGCTTTCAAATCTATGCTGTTTTGGTAGTATGCTGAAATTTTGTGCATTTTACTTGGGATGGGAATCATTTCTTTGTCCAGTGTATCCACAGGTATATGCTGCCTGCCCATGAGCCACTCAGTAGCTCTTTCAGTCATCATATCTAGGCTTCAGTACCCTCCACAGTTTCAAGCATCCAGTGGGAGTCATGAAATATTTTCTGAGGGTGGGGGCGCAATTATTTTAGTTTTGACTAGTCTTGTCTCATACCAAATAGGAATTACATGAGCTTATAGACATATTAATTTGCTTCAAATCATTGGACCACAATATTTCATAACATCTTGTTGTAAGCCCTTAATACAAACACTAAAATGTTGTACTTAATAGGTTATTGTTTAATAATTTTTATCATGGATAATTTCATACATGTTTAATAATAGAGAGCTGTGGATTCATCACCTGCTATAACAATGATCAACTCACAGCCATTCTTGCCCCATTTATAGCCTTACTTTCCTCTCACCTCTCCACAGGATGGCAGTGACCATGATTTTCAGTGCTAGTGATACAGGGAGAAAAACTGATCTCAGGTGGGTGACCTCCAAATTTTACAGGGAACCTCCAAATGACATAGGGAAAAATGATCTCCTGACCTGACGTGGATGAGTTCATGTTCTTTAAAAGTGAAGAATGAATTTTAGGAACAAACGGAGGTTATGAGCAGAATATATTTATTGAGGGAAAGAAAGCTCCTGTCTGAGAGAGGGACGTGAGGGGGGCCCTGAGCAGGTTGTCCCTAGGAAACTGTCTCTTCCAGGGACTTTTATAGTGTAAAACCATGCAGGGCAAAGGTGGAGAAAATGGGAACTCACTTAGGTGGACAAGAGGTGGGACAAAACTATGGTCAACCAAAGGATTACAAGCACCATTGCTCAAGTAAGCCCAGGACCAAATGCAGTAGCGAATTATGCAAATGGGCATGATCAACTCACAGCCATTCTTGCCCCATTTATAGCCTTACTTTCCTCTCACCTCTCCACAGGATGGCAGTGACCATGATTTGACCAGACCCTTATCTGGTGGCCATCAGCCAATGATTCTTCCTGGGTAAGGATCAATCCTGGATGCTAATCTTTAGGGAAATTAGCATTTGTTTGGTCTTTAGGTTTGGCTCATAGCAGGAGCATTCATCCTTCTCACAGTTGTAAGCTATCTTGTCTTCTGTGTTATCTCCTTCGAGGGCCTGGCCCTATCTGACTGCCTATAAATACTTTTATCTAACTCAGGTGCCTGCAACACAGGGAACTGAACCCAGAGTTTCAAGTATAGGTAAGCACTCACTGCTGAGTTATAACCCCAGTCTGTCCTTCAGGATTAGTTTAAAGCACATCTCAGACATCATAGTTCTTAATATGTCAACTATATACCATACTATTTTACAAAAACAGATTAGAAAGAAATGTGCAGAATCCAATTTTATTGTGATAAACAAAATATGTGCATAGGGAACTATCTTGTCAGGATAGTTATCTCTGAATCATAGTATTATGAATGATTTGTGGATCTCTCCCTT